>PYUH01003976.1:3096875-3117144 GCA_016808085.1 Suaeda aralocaspica
TTTTTTTTTTTTTTTTTTTTTTTTTTTTTTTTTTTTGTGCTTCATTATTCTTATTTTTGGTGGTTTTTTTTGGATCTATTTATGTTTTTTTAGTGTTGTAATTTTGTTTTTAAGGTACTTCTAGATCATTATTGTGTGTTAATTTTTTCCCCCTAATTATATATTTCTAAAATTAAAGTGGGATTATTCAAAATAAATTAAAAAAATTCCCCTTTAAAATTTGGAAGTGAAAGTTTGGTTTTTGTTGAGATGGGTGATGGTTTAAGTGAGTGGAGTATGAAAATGGCAGAAAGTTGAAATCTTTAATGTATTTAAAAAAAAAAAAATTAAATAAATAAACAAAAGTTCATCATTTAACTTGTTAATTATGGAGTGTTTTCTTTTGGCTTTAGTATTTGTTAATCAATGTTTAGAAATATGGTGAGTGATGATCAAAAGGACTGTTTTTGTATTTTCTGATTTTATTAATTTGAAGTGTGCTTTTAAAAATTGGGTTTTTAGTGTATAAATCAAAGTCAACAGTAAAAATCTGCTGTTTATGTCATTATTGCACTCACTAATTGGGAGGTTGGAATGATTTGAAGCTTAAATTAAGAATTTAGATGCTTGAATTCACTAGTATGTTACTAATTATGCAATTTTAATTTTTATAAAATAATCCACTGTTGTGATTTTCTGGGCTTGGGTTTGAATTTTTTGCTGGAGTTAATCATGTGGGGGAGTTATGCTATTGTCTTGCTGTTCTATGATGCCTTGGATTTTGATTTTTTATTTGATTGATGAATTTTGCTTGTTTTACTGTTATGCTGATTACGTATCTTTCTTGAATTGATAGATGATCGAGTGAATGATTTTCAGTTAAACTAGCACTCTGAAGAAAATGACTTCAGTAGGCGTAGCGCCTACTTCTGGTATAAAAGATTCGAGTAGTAATGGTGTTGATAGGCTTCCTGAGGAAATGAACGACATGAAGATTAGAGATGATAAGGTAAATTATTAACCTTTGTGACTGTGTGAGGTTTGGTCTTCTGTAGTTCTGTTGTTAGTGATTGACAGTTATTATGGTTTTTCAGGACATGGAACCAACAGTAGTAGTTGACGGTAATGGCACTGAGACCGGGCATATAATAGTGACAACAATCGGTGGGAAAAATGGCCAGCCAAAGCAGGTAAATTACCATGTTACCATTTCAGTAGATGAACTTATGCTTTAAGAATAGAAGCAATCAGAAGTTTGCTGCTTATTTGATACCTTACTGTGGCGCAAAATTTCAGACTATTAGCTACATGGCAGAGCGCGTGGTGGGGCATGGATCTTTTGGGGTCGTTTTTCAGGTAGATTTACAAAAAAGCTAATCGACATTATGTGTTCCGTTTTGTATATTTCTTAGTTATACTCTTGTATTGTTTAGTTATATTGTTGTAATTATGTAGGCAAAGTGCTTAGAAACGGGTGAAACCGTGGCTATAAAGAAGGTTCTTCAGGATAAGAGGTACAAAAATCGCGAGTTGCAGACAATGCGACTTCTTGACCACCCAAATGTTGTATCATTAAAACATTGTTTCTTCTCGACGACGGATAAAGAGGAATTGTACCTCAATTTGGTTCTTGAATACGTCCCAGAAACTGTTCATCGAGTGATCAAGCACTATAATAAAATGAACCAGAGGATGCCTCTTATTTATGTGAAACTGTATACATACCAGGTATGGACTTTAAGATTGTTTTTGTCTTTTTCCATCTCAGGCATTTTTACTCTTTATAAGAAAATTTATGTGGATGACCACATGGAATGATTTTTTTTGGTTCATGTAGCCGACCCCAATTTTTGGGATTAAGGCTCTGATTCATTGATCAGATTTTTAAAGTGTGGATATCTTCTCCCTTTGCATGTATCTTTGAAATTTTTGTTAAACCCATATATGGACTGACAATGGTTACATTCCTTGATACATTGCAGATTTTCCGAGCTTTGTCATACATCCATCGTACTATTGGCGTTTGTCATCGTGATATCAAACCTCAAAATCTCTTAGTAAGTTTGCAAGTTGTGAAAGTCTTTTTGATGGCAGTTGTATCTTCACTTCATGACTATTTTACCTTAATTATGGATGTGCATTTGAGCATCTCTATAGCCCCTTCATCCTCAAAACCTAGGTTTAGTACTATCTAAACTGGATGGTTTTGGTTGTACTTGCCTGTATCCTGTGAGTTGAATACTATGGAAAGTTCTAACTGTCTTTCTGCTTGGTAATATATATAGGTTAACCCTCATACTCACCAGCTCAAACTTTGTGACTTCGGTAGCGCCAAAGTCTTGGTATGTTAGCGACTTTAATTTAGTCATTACCTCAAACATGCATAAGAACTTTATTGCTATTGTGTTGGTACCATTGATTAACTTATTCTTTTGCCTTCTTGAAGGTAAAAGGCGAGCCTAATATATCATATATCTGCTCTAGATACTATAGAGCACCTGAGTTAATATTTGGAGCAACAGAATATACCTCAGCTATTGACATCTGGTCTGCTGGATGTGTGCTTGCTGAACTGCTTCTGGGGCAGGTAGCTTGCTTCTCTTATTCCCCTTCTGTTGTCCATATGCTTATATGCTATAAGATTGTATATTGATAATGTTTCTGTTTTATCTTTTGTCAGCCACTATTTCCTGGTGAGAGTGGAGTTGATCAGCTTGTTGAGATAATAAAGGTAAAATTAAACTTTCTATGGTACTCTCAACAAAGGGTAGCATTCTCTGCCACCTCTTTTTTTATATTGTTCTTCCTCAGAGGGGCACTTTTGGTGTATGTGTCAAAAATTCTCTGTTCTAATTTCCCTTAGGCACTGAGAGGTAGCCGTTAAGCGTTTTGGCTAGGTTTTTAGGGGTTGATGTGAGAGCAGGAATTATTTCGGCTGTTTGGTGTGCTTTACCCTTTTTTGATGTGTGAAATTTAGGACAGTTTCTGCTGTAACTAGTGAATAAACCTTTGCTTTTAGTGAATAAGTATTTCATTGAGCTTCAAACTTGAATCGCTGATAGTTTGTGGCAGCAGTACTCTGTAAGATGGTTTTACATGTATATGCTCACTTCCACCTTTTATATATTCTTTGTTTGCGGGATTGGATTTGGGAAGAATGTCTGTCTTTACAGAAACTCTATGCTAGTTTTTAGAATTACCTTTCCATCGTGCTTCTTTAATGTCTATTGACAATGTCAGCGACAAATTTTAGGTATTGGGCACACCAACAAGAGAAGAAATAAAATGTATGAACCCTAACTACACAGAATTCAAATTCCCCCAAATTAAAGCTCATCCATGGCACAAGGTAAACTTCAGAGCTCAAGAAGTTAGGCCGTTTATTTATTTATTTCTTGAAAGTGTTTTATGCCTGACTTTTCTTCCCTATGCTTCAGATATTTCACAAACGAATGCCCCCTGAGGCTGTGGATTTGGTTTCTAGGTTACTGCAGTATTCCCCTAACCTGCGGTGTACTGCTGTAAGTGCCCCTTTTCTAAAATTTTTTTGTAAATAATGTATCCTCATTCCTCTTTGTGCACCAGTACTTGGGAAGTATTTTCCAGTGCTTTTCTTGTGAATCGTGGTAGAAATAGCTATGAACATGATATCTGTACTTTCTTTTGGAAGAGTGAGCAAACTTTTTGCAGAAAGCTTTTCTTAGTTAAAGGGTTTGATGCTTGTTGATTAAAGATCTGCTTCCACATTTATTAGTTATATGTTAGTTTTTTTCCCTTTATTAATCGTTGTTTTCTCGAATATCTTGTAAGCTGATTCTTATGGCCTTAATCATATAATTCATAAAAAGAGCTTCTTCTTACCCTTATCAAATGCATGCACATTGGTCTCCCAAATTCCGTGGTGATTATCATTACTCCAAAATCTGATGAGCTTTGGTCTTTGCTTGCAGTTGGATGCCTTGACTCATCCCTTTTTTGATGAACTTAAAGACCCAAACACTCGCTTGCCAAATGGACGCTTTCTTCCCCCATTGTTTAACTTCAAGTCTCATGGTAAGTTCTGATCAAAACAAGACTATTGTACTGTGCTATTGCTCCTGCTTTAAATTGAGGTGACTAAAATTTGTTTTTTAACCCATATTATCTTTTCAGAGTTGAAAGGGGTGCCTGCGGAAACGGTTGTGAGATTGATCCCTGAGCATGCAAAGAAGCAATGCCCGTTCCTTGGGTTGTGATTTCAAATATAATGAGATATGAATATCAAAGAAGGAGCTACTATTGTTGATGACGTGGTTTCTTAATCTATGAGTATCTATTTCCTAATATTTTTACATATATAATCGATCTAGTGCTTCCTTTTGTGTTAGTATATTTTTCCCCTTATATATGTTGTAAAAGCAGCTTTTAGAGAGAAATGAACACTTGCAAGTCTGAACAACCCCTTTTACTGTGGTTTCTATATCTAACTGGCTGTAATTTGTCACAGAAAGTAACGGCCAACCTTAATCGGAAGTTATGTGTTTGTTATTATGAAATAGGAAATGTAGTTGTGGTGGCTTCCCAATATCATGCCATTTGTGATGTAATAGCAAACAAATAGAAGGGCTTGGTATGAAGCTTAGATGTATGAGAAAATGATTGTTGAAGAACCAGGACATACTTCTTACTTGTATGTAGGTATCGTAGTGTTAATAAAGTGTTTTATTTATGTTAATGTTGTATTATGTAAACCCTCTCTTTGACTTTTATTATTGTGAGTTGGAGGCATGAAGCTCATGCATGCAACTATGCTAGGCATTTGCTAAGCAGTACTGGATAAATTCTCTTTATTAATTGTTTAGTACTACCTCTGCCACCAATCTATTTTTTTTTTTTTGTATCTAACAAATTTGCAACTAATTCGTGGCGGAGATAGTATCATCTTTGTTCCACCAAGTGCTTTATGTTCAGATTTGGTTGGTAAAATTGACGAAATTTTGATTGGGTTTATTCCTTTATATGAAGGAAAACATAATTATGTGTGTGATCTTGTTTGACGTATTTTGACGTGTCAAGTCTATTTTATGAATTTTTGATGTATACAGTGTTTGGATAATTGGATTATAAGCTTCACCCGATCAAAGAGAGCCTTAGAGGAAGATAATTGTATTAAAGACTGATACTCCGTATTTGGTTTGAGCCTTACAATCGAAACTTTTACTGCTTACAAACTACTTCATACTGTATTTGCTCTATTACAACTTAAAAAGTAAGTGTACCTTGCAAGTGTTTTACATATTTAGCTGTCCAATTACTATAGTCTTGAAAAATAACATAGGCACTCGTAATTGGTAAATCACTATCTCCATTTGAGCATATATATATTCTAATTTGAAGTTTTGAATGATTTCAGTTGGTATTCTCAATAAATAAATAGGTAGTAAAATAAAATGTTGAACTAGAACCATTGAACGAAATAGACTATGACTTTGGGTAGCTCAAAAACAAAAAACAAGTTGCTTGTTTCGGAAAAAAATATACTTCGTAGCATATAATACAGCTGGTTAGATCTGATGTAGGTTTAATTAAATTTGTTTAGAACAGTAATTAAATATAGCACCATGTTTGTACTATGGAGTAGTAATTAGTCCTTCCGTAGTTTAGAACTCATTCTAATAGAGGCCTAGAGCTGCTCCTTTCCTGAAAAGTAGTCAGCAGGCAAAACATTCACAACAGCGCGCGCCATATATAATATGAGGGTGAGGAGAAACCCTTGTTGTACTTGTTGTTGCTGGCCTTTGTATATGGCCACCTTTGTATCTATTTTGTGGTGTTTATCGATATTCTGCCTTATTACTACGGTATTGCTATTGCTTTCTCTTTTAGTCACTCGAATACTACAATTAATTAGGCATGGTGATGATTATAAGAAGCTTGCTCGATTTAAGCATCTTATCCGCTTGTGGCTATTCGTAAATGCACTGATTATTCTGATCAGTCTGGCAACTTTTGCAGCTCTTGCAAAGTACATTCCCCGTTTCAAACAAGTGATGCTTTTAGATTTGGCGCTCTCAAAGTGGATTTTACTATGTGGCATCTTGTGTTGCTTGTGGTTATTAACTTCTTTCCTTTATTTCATATCTCATGCTGTAGTTGCTAGTTTCATCCATGAGTTTAGCCTTAATATTGGGCAAGCCTGTTCAGAGATAATCGACGGTCTTATCTGTTGGTGGGCAGCATATGAGGTAATGAAATATGTTCCCTTTGTTAAGCATCATCAAATACTTGGATTGCCTACTCAAAAGTGGATCAAGGTATCAGTTCTCGTCATTGTTGGTTACAACCTCATCACCTTGTTTACTCATATTGTTGTGCTTTTGTTGTGGAAGCTCAGCAAACTCCTTCATCATCCTATTAATGCTGCCAGCACTCGGCTACAAGATAAAATAAGGAAAAACATCCAGCTGACACATGTAGTGTATTATGCCAAGGGGTTGATAGTAAGCATCAATTTTATGATAAGCTCATTCTTGCTTCTACTTACCTGGATTTTGTACTTTGGGCGGCACCTAGACATGAAGTCAGCCAATGTGAGAAGTATTTGGGAGTACGGAAAATGGACTTTTGTGAGTCTATTTATTTATTCAGTCCTTTGGCTCATCAAGGCTTTTGTATTACTTGTATGGGAAAGTCATAGCATCCATAATAGATTGGGCGATCGGATCATTGATACAAGCAGACATTTGTACTTCTTTGGCCTCCTTGATTCCCATGAGGACGAGGACATGAACAAGGATGAGGATGGCGATCAAATAGGTATATTTTGCACTTGTTACCGCACATTAGTTTGTGAGCTTCTCTATTTAATATGGCCCAAGCAACGAGCAAATAAGAGGGAAACATTTATGTTGACTCTGAAAAAACTTCGGAAAATATATTATGTCGATATCGAACACACGATTCAATGCCTTTTTGAGGCCAAAAGAGATTTGTTCCTCAAAGGCTTTTCAGATGCTACGTTTTGCAAGGACGACCATGATACCAGGTACTAATCTTCCTGTCTAGCTATCTTTTCTAGTACGTACATTCGAAATTTGAAAGGTGGATAATTTGTACGTGTGACTACTGTTAGGGAAACGTTGGAGAAACAAAGACGTTTGAGTTCTGACGATATAAGTTGGATCGATGATCTGTGTCGAAAGTTAGATCACTTGGTCCGGGAGAATACAACTGCAAATGCCCATCGTGAGATTAAAACATGGATTGTAAGTAAATATAATCGCTTCTACTTGAATTTTTTTACCAATAATTTACAGTAAGGGTCTAATAAGTTCTAAAACCTTCAGTAAGCTCTAAAAACCTTTCAATACACACACTAGATTAGACTAACTAGATTCCAATCTGGTGTTCAGTTCATATAAATTAGAGATTTATCTCTTAAAACTAACACCCTGAATTCCTGATACGTGAGCAGGAGAGGACACACACTGAGTGTATGAACTTAGCGAATACTCTTAATAGTGCAAAGGAAGTTGCAGAATGTTTAAACAAAATCATAAGTTGGATTCTCATAGGCGTGATCTTCATAATATGGCTTCTTCTCACTAAATTGGCTACCACAAAGGTACTTGTCATCATAGCTTCACCGCTGTTGGCTGCAACGTTTATATTCGGAGATACTTGCAAAACATTATTTGAAGGCATCATCTTTGTGTTTGTGGTTCATCCCTTTGATGTTAGTGACTCATGCGTCATTGACAATGAAGAGGTTAGTGAACACAAAATTTACACGGAGCTAAGCTAGTTACACATACTTGTTGGCTGTTGCACTTGCTCTTAATTAGCCTAATTTTGAACCTTGGCACAAACGAAATGTGTTCGTCTCAACTTGTTACAGATGCAGGTTAGATCAATAGGCATTTGGACAACTACTTTCACTAAGCTGAATAGAAAACAAGAGGTGGTGATATATCCTAACAAGGAGCTGACTAGCAAAATCATAATCAACAACAAAACCAAGAAGTTTGATTGGAGTGATCGTTTAGAATTTAAATTTGGGACCGCAGCACATCTACATCCTAAGGAAGACGACAGCCTAATTGATCAGTAAGTTGAACGTTAACTTCCATCAGGCTCCATTATTTTCCACATATCTATATAAGAGACCTCTGTTTTCAGTTGACCATCATTTTTACGTTTGACATTATCTACAATCCAACATTTAGCTAGATGATTAAGCATACTTCTCATTTGCCCACTAACAATATGCCTGATAGATATATGGAGTACTAATCAATGGTACATTAACCTTAATCTTTCAGTCTCAGAAGGAAATTGAATGGTGCAAATCCTCCCATTGAGTCGAGTTCACTTAACATGAGTATTGTACGAAAGGAAGATAGCACCAAGCTAGTCATATGCCTGGAGTACAGTGCTACACTTACTAATGATGATAATATGACATACTTTGATAGTGTGTGGCTAAAGGAAAGACTCAAAAGTGAGATTCGTCAAATTATGCAGCCTTTTATTCAAGCTCATACTCAAGGTAAAGCTTCAACTTGAGTTAATTTTTTTTTAGAACTAATGATGTATTTATTTTCATTATTTTTCAACTCTGCTCAATTCAACTTTTGTCCGTAGTTGTAATTTTTATGTTTTGTTCTATGCTTCGGAGCTAGTCTCCTCTCTTTAGCCTTATTTGTGTCTCTATAATGCCTAGTACTCCATTAAAAAAAAAATATATGAATAACATGGATCTTGCTTTTATGCAGAGAATGAAGAAATTTCTGAAGGTTCACAAGCCTGTTTGGTATGAAGGATAGTGATGTTAATTAAAATGAATCTGGAGTTAAATGGCTTTCATCCATTATTTTGTTAGTTGCATGTTTGTAGCAGTACACTCTAATACTCTATTCATTAACTATACGTACTTTAATGGTCTTTAATGATCAATTGATCATATCAATGTGTGCCTAAGAAAAATATAGTCATTTTTTACTTCGCTTAATTTGTTTATTTTGTGTCCATATGTATTTTTATTATTCTAAGTTTGTGATAGTACATAACAAAGTCCAAGCTCCTAATTACTATGCCTTCAAGAAGTTCAACTGTTCAAGCCAATGTTAAGGGTATATTGGTAGAATATTACAACTTTTTGGTAGGAAAGCCGATAAGGCAAGCTATAATGTACTTATGTACACATGTTTTTATAGAGAAGTTTATATTGATCGAGGTTTGATTCCTTTGCGAACTGAAACATGTAATTCGTAGTTGGAAAGAGTTGAGCTATGAAGCTTTTTTTGATGAAGAGTGATGATAATAAGTTTTTAGAGGGTATCATAAAAAGTTGTTTAACCTTCTTTTGAAAAATTATGAGAGATGATAACAAGTTTATAAAGGTCGAAATCGATTATGAAGACATGTGGTGGTCTAGAGCATGTTATAAAAAACAGGGTGAAAAAAAGACGGAGTCCATGACAGTCCCTTTGCAGGCCTCAAACCTAAAGTCTGTATGGTCAAAAGATGAACCCACTCGAGGCGATTTTAGGTGAAAAGGCCGGGATGATAACAAGTTTTTAGAAGGTTTCGGAAACCATTATATTTCACTTCTTTTGGAAAGGCCATAATAGGGATGGAAATAAGTTTTTAGAGGCAAAAATCGATCATGGGAGTCTTAGGATGGTTTAGAGCACGTGTTAAAAAAACAAGACGAAAAGAAGACAAAGCCCGTGACAGCCCTTCCGTAGGTCTCAAAATGTAAGCTATTATTGACTTTATTTTGAGGTTTTGGGGTCCCGCGAAAAATGCCAAAACTTTTACAGGTTGCCCGTCTAGTCAAAAAATGAATCTAGGCGATTTGAGTTGCAAAGGCCATAAGAGATATGATAACAAGTTTTTATAGGTAAAACACTATTTTTCTTTTCTTCCAAAAAGGCCATAAGAGGGATGAAAACACTTTTTTGGAGACCGAAACTGATCATAAGGAGTCTTGGGGCGGTCTAGAGAACGCGGTAGAAAATTAGGGCAAAAAGAAGATAGAGTTCTTGACAACCCCTCTGAAGGCATGAAACGAAGACTATTATTCACTGTATTTTTAGGGTTCAGGTCCAAAAAAAAATGCCAAAATTTTTACAGGGTGCCCGCCTGGTCAAAATAAGAACCCAGAGGAGGCAATTTGGGGTGCAAAGGTCATAAGAGGGAATATAAAAGGTTTTAAGAGGGTCCCGTAAAAAAGTTGTTTTCTCTTCGATCTCTTGAAAAGGCAATAAAAGGGATGATAAAAAGTGTTTGAAGTTCGAAACCAATTATGGAGAGTCTTGTGAACATCCAGAGCACGTGGTAAAAAAGATTGGTGAGATGATGATGGAGCCCATGACAGCTCCTCCGCAGGCCTCAAAACGAAGGCTATTATTCACTTTTTGAGGTTTCAGGGCCTCGGGAAATTTTTTTTGCCAAAATTAAAACATGGTGTCTGAATGGTCAAAATTTGAACCCATAAGAGGTGATTTGGGGTAAATAGGCCATAAGAGGGATGATAACAAGCTTTTAGTGGTTTTCAAAAAAGCCTTTTTTTTTTTTCCTCCTCTTTTAAATAAGCCATAAGACTATAAGAGGGATAAAACACATGTAAGACCGAAACTGCTCTTGGGGAGTCTTGGCCGGAGTGGTCTAGAGCACGCGGTAAAAAAATAGAGCGAAAAGAAGACAAAACCTATGAGTACTAATAATAATATTTTGTCTTTTTTTTAAAAAAATTCGCACTTGTTCAGCCTACAAATTTATGTAAGTCAATTTATCAAATATTCAAGTCATTGTTATATGTTATTCAAGTCAATGATAAGTATTTTCAAGCCAATATAATATGAACTCAAATGTTTTTTATTTTCAAGGTAATGTAAACTCAAATCTTTAGTATCTTCAAGTTTGTGTCATATTATTAAGTCAATACTATATGTTATTCAAGTCATTGTTATCCCTTTTTAAAGTCATTGGGGTTATTGTTAAGTATTTTCAAATCATCATTATTAGCTACATGTTATTCAAGTCACCTTTACAGGTTATTCAAGTCACCTTTTATAGATTAGTGAAGTCATTGTTACCCTTTTGTTATCGTTGTTATCTTTTTTGAAGTCATCTTAATATGTCATAGATTCAAGTAAGTGTTATTCTTTTTAAAGTCATTGTTTTTTTTTTTTAAAGTCATTGAGGTTATTGAAGGAAGATGTTAAGTATTTAATAATCATCGTTATATGTTATTAGAGATATTATTTTATTTTATTAAAGCCATTGCTATGCCTTTTTAAATAATTGAACTCATTGAGACGCGCTCATATTTATTGAAATCGTTACATATGTTATTAAAGTCATTGCCATGCGTTATTCAAGTTACCTTTATATGGTAAGCAAGTCATTGTTATGCCTTTTTAAGTCATTGTTGAGCTCAAATTGGCTAAAATGAATTGTTATAATAATAACAATTAATTAATTATTATAATTATTATTTCAATGTTATATATTACTCAGTAATTAACACTAATTATTTATTTAATATTTATTAATAACTATTGGGAAAATTTTATTTTCCTCTTTAACTTAACCTACCTTGTTAATAATAATAATAAATTTTTATTTTTATTAATAATTTTATTTATTAGTATTATTAATTAATAATAATAAAATTATGATTATTAACAAATAATTATTAATTGTATAATTTTCCCTAACAAATGCAAAACCCCACAAACAAATCTTCCCACACATGTGCTATAACTTTTTTTCACTTTGTTTACACATATGTCATCCTCCGGACTAAGGTTTGGATGTACTAAGGTCGTCATTGAGTCGGATTGCTTGGAGTTAGTTACTCGGCTTCAGAAGGGGATCATATATGCTTCTGATTTGGACGTGGTGGTGGATGATATCCTAGCTGATAGCGTCAGCTTCCAAGCTCTAACATGGTCTCATATTCGTAGGGAGGGTAATATGGTAGCTCACAATCTCGCTAAGTATGCTCCATGTGGAGTAGAACGAATATGGGAGGGGTGTTGTCCTCCTGAAGTTAATCCGTATGTTGTAATGGATCGATTGCTGATTGATTAATAAATTTTGTTTGCTTTGCTTTTCAAAAAAAAAAAAAAATGTCATCCTCCGGACATTATTTTGTCTAGGCATCCTTTAAATGGAGTATATTGTACACCGAAGTATATTGTACATTTGTACACCCAAGTATAGATAAATTATAGTAGTATATTGTACGGGATGCGAAATTGCGAAGTATCCCATTTGTGAAGAAATGACGGTGGGAAAATACAATTGCGATTACTGTGACAAAGAATTCAAAGACACAGCTGCTGCTCGAAAGCGTCATCTTCAAGGTATTCAACATCATCGTAATCGTAAACTTTGGTACGATTCTCTCTCTTTTTCTCAAGGTAATTTCACTTTCTTCTCCCTAATTCGTCTTTCTTAATTTTACCAATCAAAAACCCTAATTTCTTCTTCTTCATTCTAAATTCGCCCAATTTTGTTTGTTTGTTCCTTTTCTCGGAATTGCAGAACCTAATCAAACGCCTCTTAGCACGCAGCAGAATTTTGGTAATCGATTATGCAATCGCTTCCTCAAAACGGTACCTTTTTTTTTTTTTTTTGCAATTGTCTTCGAATTATATATTTTTTTGAACAATTTTATGAGGTTTTGTGATATTTTTGCTTGTTATCAGCTTATCTTCATGAATTTTGAATATATTTAGTTTATAACCCTTGCATTGCACCGGCATTTGCTACGTTGTTGCATAAATTCTTATTATTATTAGTACAAAAAGTTCAACATTTCATATAGAGGTTTAATTTAAATTAAATAAAAAAATAAGGTAAGTTTTTACGAATTTAAGGTTTTCTGTTTTTAAAGATTTTATATTCGGTAGGATTTTACAGACTGAAAATAATTAGAAGGCGAAAATTTTCGTGTTGAAATGTGGTACTTAGGGTTTGAGCCTTTGAGATGTGTTCATTGATGCCTACTTTGGTTATTGTAGTTGGTAATATGAATTGTTGGAGGATTTTGGAGGTGATGTTCAATTTATGCATTTAATTTTAAAAGCTCTGTAGTGATTTGATTGGTCTTTGACTCCTGTTTTGATAGGGTTTTTGCCCGTATGGAGATTCTTGCAAATACCACCATCCCAAACATAATGTACAAAGTTCAAATTCTCCAGGGACATCAAGTAAGTCCTTTTTGTCATCTTTGCAATCTTTTGGTTAATTTGAAGTTGAATTAATTGAAAATATAAACGGAGTATATAGCTACTGTGTTTAATGTATTGTTTTTGCTTAATTTTGGATATCTTTCATGTTCCTATTTCTTATTTGGCAATTGTTGTTTTCACTATTATGGACTTTTCAAGTGGAGCAATAATGCGGTTAGTTTTCACTTTTCACTTCGAGTTCGGCCTTATAAGTTACCTACAACTAGGGGTGTGCAAAATCCGTTCCAATTTTTGGTCCAACAAAAATACTAATTCCGGGTTTCTGGTCTGGATTTGGACTTGAATTTTGAGGTTCGGACCGGATGGATCAGAATATTTATATATATAAAAGGAAATTTGCAAAAATAGGTCAAATAGGTCCGATAAGTCTAAAAACAGTCCAGCAAGTCCAGAATCAGGTCAAAGATCGGACCGGACCTTAAAATTTTCGGTTCAGTCCGGTCTGGTCCAGACCTGATTTTTCCCGATCCGGTCTCCGGTTCGTAAAAACTCGGTTTTCGGTTTTCCGGTCCAACAAGTCCGGTTCTAAACCTGTGCACACCACTACTTACAACACCTAATTCGAAAGATACTTTGTATAATTATATAACAAGTTGCTAATTCAATTCGGGAAAAAGGATTAGAAGACTTCTCAAATTACAATATTACCGCTTTAGTTAAATATAAGAGATTTGTTGATATGACTATGGGGTGATAGGCATGTTTATGTTCTGACTTGTCTTGAGTTGAACATAGATTCATTATCTTTAGTTCCTTGCTGAAGATTAATAGCTTCTCTCTTGTTAGTGTACTGTTCTTAGAAATAGGCTTAAATTTTTGTGGCAAGTTGTAGATTTTGTAATTGGCTGTTAATCTTTTATTTTGTTGATGCAGTTAACCTTAGTTTGTCACAATTTGTTATTTTTTTTATAAAGTTGTTTGGTAAATGGTAACGTTATAGAGCTATAGTTGCAAGCATCTCTTTTGCACTTAATTAGCTTTGGCATTATGCTTGTGAATAAGCTTTTTGCCAAACCAAGGGAAACATATCTATTTGATTCCATGAATTGTTTATTACCTTTTGAATTTAAATTGTTGCATACAGGTCATGTAGCCAGCCAAAGCTTTGGGATGTCATTAGGGAATCTACCTCCATCACTAAGACCTCCTCCTGAAGGAGGATATCCACCACTTCCGTTTGTTGATTGGGGATGATCCATGAGCCCATGAGGATGTTATTGGTAAGTTGAATAATTAATTATATGACATTTTCGAAGCTCCCTTGCCTATTTTTTTGATGCTAAGTTGACTTGTTTATGGTTGTATTGTTTTATAATGTATTGTGGTTGTATTGAGTAGGAGATTGATTACTCAATTAGGTTGGGATTTCTTTTTTGGTCATTTTTAGCAACCTATTTGTCATTTTAGTGAGTGTCGCAACTCACAAAAGCAGTTTTGGAAACACAAGAAGCAGTTTTAGTAGTATTGTGTATATTTTATTTTGCCAAATTAGTTTAGAATCCAATACACTTAAATTTCTATACTGAATTGAACGATTTGAAGACAAGTTCTGGAAACACAAGGAGCAGTTTTAGTAGTATTGTGTCTTTTTTATTTTGGCAAATTAGTTTAGAAACCAATACACTTAGATTTCTATACACTTTCGACATATGTAATGAGGGCCATGTTATGATTATTGGTAATTTGGAAGTCTTGTATGGAAGACTTGATACATTGTTATTAGATTTAGTGAAGTTTATCGGATGCAATAAAAATGCGAGGCTCTAGCTAGGTTCAAATTTCATATCAGCCTATTTGTCTTTTGAAGGCATCACTAGTCAAGGCAATGCGTACTTCAATTTAATGCAGTGTTCCTAACAGAGATGAAAGGCATAATCCAATTACTCTGATGAGTCAATGAACACTGCTAAGCCACAAACTAAGCTAGGTAGGTTGTCCCCTTGATGAGCCAAAAGTAAGTCCATGAAGTCGTGAGCTCTGATAAACTCAACAATAGGACAACTTCTAGGTGGCTGAAATTTTGTCTCCTTTGAGGAATTAAAAGGAATGTTCTTTGTATCCCACACACCTTTTTTAAGTTCTGTACTAGTCATTCTGATTCGTATGATAACAGGAGTTATTCTGCTTTGGTCATGGGAAAAACCCAGTCATCCATTTACTTTCCAACTTGATGAAAGTTTTTAACTCTGTTGATGGCAAAGCTTGATAGAAATTAATGTAAAGCTTCTGGAAGGTTCTCAATGATATTTGAGTCTAGATAGCATTGGACTTGACATAACTAGACTCTATCAAGGCTTGATTTACAAGAGATTGTTTGAGATGGTGGCGAACTTGCTAACAATTGGATGGTTAAGTTTTTGGCTCTTGAGCAACTGCTTGAGGTTTTGTATTGATCAATTGTATCATATGTGATGATGACACATTGACACATGAATGGATATAAATTCGCTCAAATCCACTGATTCCAAGAGCATGCTATGACTTTAGACTAATGTAAGTTAACTATGATAACAGGAGGAAGTCATGGTATGATGCTAATGAATTCCTTTGAGAAAATATTTAACTATAATTAAAGACGAGTCCTTCACGCTTAAGCCATCTGTCCATAGCTATAGGAACTACATACAATATGCCCATGAGACCTTTGTAGAATTGTAGATCTACGGTGTAGTCAAGACCTTTGATAAAATTTGAGGGAATCCTTATGATAAGGGTCCTTTACAAACCCCAGTTCAAAGCATGATCTAAATGATCCTTCGCTACCTTTCATAAACCCCTTAATTCCAAAGCATGATCTAAATAATCCTTTGCTACCCTAGAATCCTTCACACTTCAGCAAATTAAGGGAAAATTCCTTGCGTTGGTTTGGACATGTGAGAAGGAGATTTGAGGGAGACCCGGTGCGACGAGTGGAAGGATGGGATCACGGAGATCTCAAACGAGGTAGGGGGAGACCGAAAATGACTTGGTGGGAAGGGTTTAGAAAGGATATGAAGCTTTTAGATCTACTGGTGAATGAGGCTCTCGATCACAGGGGATGGAAGAAAGTTTATGTAGATCATGTGGAATGCTTATTTTTGGTTCATGTAGCCGACCCCAATTTTGATTGATTGATTGAATCCATGACACCCATGACATTAGATGCAGGATGCAGTCCAATGGTGGGTTTTGTCTCCATACCGGTGAATGGAGATGGTTGTATGAATAGAGATTTGATAGCATCAATGATGTCATGCATACTCATTTCTGTATTAACTCTCCTCGTGCGTGTTCCATATATATGAAATTAGTTGCAGGTTCATCATCACTCAGACTTGAAATAATTGTGTTATGTAGAAAAGTGCTTTTTGGCAACTTGTTTGAATTGCATTTGATAATTGATACACCATCTATTATCAGGATTAAATTTTAAGTCCATTGCATGCTCTAAATGATCTTTCGTCACCCTAGAGTCCACTTTGGGTCACAATAATATCTTGAGTTTTGTCGTCATACCGGAAAATGGAGTCTGAATGGATGTTTTGATGGCATCAATGACGCCATGTATATTCAAACCCTATAAATTGTAAATTCTGCTTCTACGTACGGTATATATCTGAACTTAATTACAGGTTCATCATCATTCAGGGATGAAATTATTGCATATTGAAATGAAATGCTTGTTGGCCACTTGCTTGGGTTGCATATTAATATATTTTCTATTATGCTGATTTAGTCAAAGTGTTTCAGCGACATCATTGATTTTTGTATTTACCCTAGATTTTGTAACTATATGTTTTGGTTATTTGACATGCTGCAGCACTAATCCTAAATCAGAAGCAGCACTTGCTCAGAAGTGGTCGAGGTAGGTGGGGGAGGCATAACCACTTGGCGCTTGCTAGTGTTTACAATTGGATGGAAGCAGACCAGAAACCACAAAGAAGATAAGGAATTGGAAGAAAAGATGGTAGTTGGACAAATCTATAAACTGTAGTTCATTCATCATCTTCTTTTGTTAGCCATCCTTGTGTCTTTGATTATTGTAATTCCACTTCATTCCCTGTTTCTGTAATTCCACATTATATTATAGTATATATGTGTTGCCAAGTTTCCTTATGGCCTTAACACCTTTTACCACAACGGTTGTTTTAGCTTGATACTATCCGTCTAACGTGCTGTAATTGTTATCCAGAAAATTTTGTAATTTGTGGAATGAAGTCTGGTGCTCCAAAGTCAAGTTTGTATAATGATTCTTAGTGCTCTATTAAAAAAATACAAATACTACTTTGTACAATACTTGTAGCTTAGGGGGGCGTCTCTCTTGAATATGCCCCATGGAATGATATCTAGCACGCTTTATGCCTTTGTTTATGGGATTGGATTTTTCTTTACTATATTGATATGAATTAAAGCTGAAAAATGGGGCTGAGGGCTTGCTTAATTCAGCTGAATTTAAATGAAGTGATTGGAAGTGAATCGAACAGAAAGTTTTTATTATGGTTTTTAAATAAGAGGTGAATTGAATTAAACTGAAGTGATTAAAGCTGAATTGAACTAAGGGCTTGTTTACTTCAGCTAAAAACAGCTCAACTGAACTGATTGGAGCTATACTGAACTGGACAAAAAGTTTTTTTTTATGAAGGATTAATAATAAGAGCTAAACTGAGCTAAGCTGAACTGAATTGAACTGATTTTAAGTTGAAGTAAACAAGTCCTAAATTGAACTGATTTTAAGCTAAATTAAATAGGTCCTGAACTAGGTTGAGATAAACAAAAAATAAAGGGAAAAAAGAGAATAGAGCCTAATTGTCTTGGTATCCTCTAAAAAAAATTGTGCGGCTTTTTCAGGTTATAAAAAAATCGTCTTGAAAATGAGGTGTGTCCAAAATGATGCTTCAAAAGCCAAAAGTGAAGGATATAATACATGCTGGTCAGGATTTTAGGGTCTTGAATAAAAAATGGCCGAACTTTTTGAGCGCATTGATTCTTTTCGCTTTCCCAAGATTGTCTTATTGCCTTTTGAGGACTATACGAGATCCCTATTTGACCCTAGGGGCACCGAATAAAATTTTCGACAATTTTTATCCAGAGACCCTGAAATCTTCAGATACTATGACTAATAGCCTTTGTTTTCAGCTTTCATGTGGTTGTCCGATGCCCTGTTTAGTTTTCACCTCGATTTTTTTTTTACCAAGTATTCTAAGTGAACCCAAGACTTCTCACATTTTGTTTCAACCTCAAAACACTTGTTAAGTTCCATTTTCAACTAGATTCCAAAAAAAGTGTCATTAGTTTTTTTCGTTCTTCGAAGATCGTCTTATCACCTTTTGAATCTCGAAAAACAATCTAAGGTCCCTATTGTGACCGTAGGGGCACCATGTAAAATTTTCGACAAAATGTTTTTGGGACTCCGTAACCTCCGAAAATTATGAATAATAGCTCTCGTTTTCGGCTTTCATATACTATCTTGAGCCTCGTCTATTTTCCTCCCCTTTTGTGTTACCAAGTATTCTAGGTGAATCCATGACTCCCCATGTCCGGTTTCAGCCTGAAAAAACTTGTTATTTTCCATATTCAATGAGCTTTCGAAAAAAGGCCTCATTAGTTTTTTTTTTTCACTATCCCGAGACCATCTTATCATCTTTTGAACCTCGAGTCCGATGTCCACAAACTATGGGTAATAGCCTTCGGTTGCGACTTTAAGGTGGCCATCTCAAGTCCCATCTAAAATTCGCCCTATTTTTTTTACCAAGTGTTCTAGCTGAACTCAAGACCCCCCATGTCTGGTTTTCGCCTAAAAAAAAACTTGTTTTGTTCCTTACTCAAAGAAACTACAAAAAAAAGGGCAAACTAGTTTTTTTACTCTCTTAAGACCATCTTATCGCATTTTGAATCTCAAAAAGCTGGCCGAGGTCCCTATTTTGACCCTAGGTGCACTATTTGAAATTTTCAACAATTTTTATTCCGCAACCCTGAAATCTCTAAAAACTATGGATAATATCCTTCGTTTTTAGCTTCCGGGGTTGTCCCAAGCCCTATATAGTTTCCGCCCCTTTTTTTTGTACCAATTTTTTATGTGAACCCAAAACCACCACATTTGATTTTAAGTTCAAAAAACTTGTTATGTTCCCTATGTAGTGAGGTTCTAAAAAAAGACCTCATTATTATTATTATTATTATTATTATTATTATTATTTTTTTTTTTTTTGCCTTTTGCGATCGCATTACCGATTTATCACCATTTGAACCCTAAAAATTTGTCCAAGGTCCTGTTTTGACCCTAGAGGCATTGGATAAAATTTTCTATATCCCTGAACCTCCGAAAAGTGTGGATAATAGCATTCGTTTTCTTAGGGGGGTTGTCGCAGACCAAGTCTAATTTCCACCTCATTTTTTTCCATGTGTCATAGGTGAACTCAACACACCCCATGTTTAATTTCAGCCTCAATAAACTTGTAGTTTTCGCTTTGACGAGTAATTCCGAAAAAAGGCCACATTAGCATTTTTCGCTCATGGGACCATCTTATCACCTTTTGAATCCCAGAAAATTGATTGAGGTACCTATTTTGACCCTATAGGCACCGTGTAAAATTTTTGTCCATTTTTTTCCCGACACCAAGGGACCTCTGAAAATTGTGGATAATAGCTTTTATTTTTGGCTTCCGGGGGCTATCCCGGGCCCCGTCTAGTTTATGCCCCGATTTTTTATCAAGTATTCTAAGTGAACCCGGGACCCCTTACATCCAGTTTCAGTCTCAATAAATTTGTTATGTTTCCTATTTAAAAATATTCCGAAACAAGGCCTCCTCGTTAGTCATTTTCGCTCTCCTGGGACCATTTTAAGGGCTTTTGAACTCTAAAAAGTTGTTCGATGTCTCAATTTTGACCCTCGGTGTGCGTGTAAAAACTTTTACATATTTTCCCAAGACCCTGGAACCTTCGAAAATTGTGGATAATAACCTTCGTTTTCGGCCTATGGGATCTGTCCATCTAGTTTCTAGCCCGATTTGTAACCAAGTGTTTTAGGTGGACGTAGGACCCCCCCCCCCCCCCCCCCCCCCTTC
>PYUH01003976.1:3117169-3194219 GCA_016808085.1 Suaeda aralocaspica
CCCATTTTACTGTTCCTCGTCTCCCTCTTTCCCCTTTGTTCCTGCTCCCCAATCGCCCACACCCACCTTGCACAATCCGTTGCTCAATAGTTTCGAGTATTCTTCGTCCCGTCTATCTGTTAGGTGGTCGTCGGTCGTACCTTCGTAGTCCCTTCTACCCATGCCTCGGCACCTGTAATATTTTGCTTCCTAATTCTGGATACAGCTCCACGTCGCTTCTTACCCATCCCTCCCGTCATTCGGCCCCGCCAGCACCTTCCTCCCGCTTTTCTTTATCTCCCGTTCATATCTCCCACCCCCCCCACGCTCAATTACTTCTCCTTCCCTCTTAGCTCGCTACCTTCCCCGTGTGCATGCTCGCTTGGCTCTGCCCTCCTTTGTCTTTCCACTGGCCTCCCTCGCCGTAGTCGGGTGGTTCTCGGTGCTCTGATAGCGACTCCCCCCTCCCCTTTGCCCCTCCCCATCTTCTTGCACCTTGCGGGACCGATTCATGTCCTCCCTTCCTTCCGTGTTGTTCTCTTCCCCCACGCCACCTCATGCCTGCTTCCCCACTTACTTTTGATACCCTCCGCCCGCCCCTCCCTGCTGGTCTTGCACCCCCTCATGCCTTACCTTCTCTTCCTTCTGCCCCCCCCACTCCTAGGATCGCGCGAGGGCGTTGCGCCAATGTGCCGTACCAACTATGCCGTTCTTCGTTTTACTTCTTCATATTGACCATGGCGTCGCGTTTTCGTCCTCCTTCTGCGTCTGCCCGAAGCGAGCGGGATCCTCTATATACACGCGCGGAGAGCGAGCAAGTTTACGTTAAGCTACCATCCCACTCCACCAGGGCTATTACAGACCGGTAGTGTAGTTCGTTGCTTCGGTCTCCTTTAATTGGAAGGAAACTCATTTCTATCGTCCTTTAGTCGTTCCCCTTTCCAGTTTAGGTATCATACTGCCCCGCACTACCTTAGGGTTTCACGAGCGAGCACCATTTGTCCTCTCCCCACTCCCGCCCCCCCTGGCCGGTTCAAACCATAAACGCTATAAAATCTAGCCACTGTTTTTTTGCTGTCTATTAGCCCTGCCCCTTTCATCTGGTGGCCCATTAGTTCCGTCAATCTAATCATAATTCATAATTGTTACAATTTGATTCAAAATAATGATTATAACTACAATAAAAATATCATTATTACGCCATGCCAATAAACACTAATAAAGGTTAGGGCAACTACTCCCCTATCATTTGATTTGATTCTTGACGCTATCGATATACAAAACTCAAAATATTAAACGTTGTCAAATCAAATTTTTTTCTTTTCACAAGTCGTCCTTCTACAGCACCTATATATACCCGTAATAGATTTAAAATA
Organism: Suaeda aralocaspica; assembly: GCA_016808085.1. Lineage (NCBI taxonomy): Eukaryota > Viridiplantae > Streptophyta > Magnoliopsida > Caryophyllales > Amaranthaceae > Suaeda > Suaeda aralocaspica. The sequence continues at coordinate 3,118,525 of PYUH01003976.1, forward strand.
TTTGTGAAAGTTTACGCACCATGGGGGTTAAAACGTAAGTGGCAATTAATTTAAACCCTATAATTAACAAACCTTTGATTTAGTTCTATATATCAATCTATCCTTAATTGCATATCCTTAATATAGTACGCTTGTTATGTTGGCTATCCCCGCAAAATCATATCTATGCCAATTCCATAACGATCCAGTTGCGAAAGTCGTGTCCACTTTCCTAATAGGTGAACTTTCACATCCACATTCCGCCAAAAGTTTACTAGCTCGTTTATTATTTACTACTCTTAATCGCAATAAACCTCGAATACATGCATTGAAGTGTAATTAGATCTCCGGCTGCGTATTCTAACGTTAGTCTCCAGGTTTCAGCTACATCCTGGACAATACCACACCTTTTGCCCGGTCCGTGAGCCCGTGCCCAAAGCCAAGTCGACTCGCTGCTCCTGAAAAGAATCACCGCTTTCGGAGCAAGACCCCTTGCAGTCTCGGGCTTCCCCCTCACAAGCCGCCTCCCTGCTGCTTTCCCCGGACTGTCTTATTGTTAGCCTCTCCATGGCTCCAACGTGCGCTCCGTCCCCGCACAATTTGTGGGTCCTTGCCTCGTTTTTTCTTTCATCATGCTCTTGCTCGTGCGGCGCACGGTCTAATTGATCCATCCTGCCTCCTTAGGTCTTGGCGCTTCCTCGGTGGATAGCCCTTTTGGGTTTGTCATACAGTGTCATGCTCGGACTTCGGTTACTAGTTTCCTGGCTCACGCTCCCGCGGTACCCCCGGCCCACCTCTCGTTAACATCGAGTGGCTTCCCAACATGCTTTGCGCATCGCATCGTCCGTTTGTTGTCTGCGTAACTCACTCGGCTTAGTTTCTGTGCTGCCCTCTGGTTACTTTTTTTACCTTTATCGCCCCGCCCCCTCCACTACCTATTTACCCCCACCCACGCTTTTTTATAGGTCGCTTAGCTTAGTGCCCCAGAGTAGGGTCCCCTTTTCCCGTGTAGGGTAGACGCCCTTTTCCCCGCCTCTCCCCTCCTCAGGGGCCGTGCATGGGTTCGTTGGCCTTTTTTTTTTTTTGGTTGTTCCTTGCGACACCTTGGCCCCCACGGGCCTGACCTGCCAGTTGCTGCCTGCTCGATCCCAACCGCCGGGTTTTCGCTTGCTCAAACGTCTAGCAGTTACTTCCTTTCCCTCGGCCAATAGACTTCTATTAATTTTGAAGTGGGTTTAAGGTAGTTATAGACCTTTGCACCTGCACCCTCGGGGCTAGGCTCTGTCCTGTGTGTTCTGCCCCCCCCACCTTTGTTATCCATCGGATTTCGACTTTGAGACAGCACCGCCCCACCCGGTCCCGCTACCGTTTGGGCCCACTGCCGGGATTTACCACAGTTCCCCCTCCGAGCGGTGTCCTATATACCGTCTCGGTTCTTATAGGACGGCGTACGGTCCTTTCTGTTTCCACCTTTGTTTGATTTGGCTTGTTTTAAATGTCTGGTGGACAATTGTTTACCACAACTTTTTTTCCCTTATATTGTAATGGTCGTGTAGTTGGTGCCCAAGGCGAACCCAATTATGTTCTATCTCTGAGTTTGGCGACTCATCACGTATCTTGCTACAATGCTGATCTCTTTTCATGTGATGTTCCGTTCAGGACCATGGCATCTATATCCTCGTACACGTTTAACTCATTTATTCTTTTGACTGCCGGCAAATAGAATATATCTACCTATCATGTTTTGGACCACCAATTTTATTGGTCTCTATAGCCCGCCTCGCAATAGACGATGGACACGTTACCTAGCATCAGGGGTGGGTTTCCTTTTGAACCCAATGTTGCACTTCACCCACCCCCCACTCGCTCCAAACAAGCTCCTCACGCCACAGATTAATACCCAAAACAAATACTTTTGTGAGTCTATATCTTTGTTCCAAGTTGATTCGTGGCGAAGGTAGTAGTCTTAACTCTGCTTTCCTCCCCCCTACCCCCTTTCCCCGCCCTCGCCGTCTGTCCCGATATCTTAGCATTCGTATCACCCACTTTAGCTTCACATCCTTTTTTACCCCGGATGTTGTGTGCCCCCACTCACATGTTCCTTGGATATCCATATTTCTGGTAGTGTAACTACTACAGCAACCCCCAAGGTCTCCCTTCCCCCGTGGGCCGTTGTTATCCCACTTTAAAAAATATAGGATACCCTATAGTTGAGACGTTAAGCTATATAACCACACGTTCTTACGACTGAACCCGTGGGGGTTGGCGCAAAATTAGCATGGCACAACCCCTCAGTGGGTTAGAGTTCACATACCTTTACCATTAGTACACGCTTTTTCTTCGACACTAACCTCCAGAATGATTTGTGCCTTGTTTTCTGTGGTTTACAACTTTTTTTTGATCGGTCCCCCAGCACCTACGATTCGTGACGTCCACTGTCTTCTCTCTTAATCCCCCCTTGTCTTGTTCCTTAGCGGTCCTTGAGCATTGCTAGCTGTTGCTCGGTTCTCTCGCCCGCTCATCCCGCTAACGAGTGACTAGCCGAGACTGGCTTTTCTCCTTCTTTCTCGCACCGTCCGCCCGATCCCAGCTTTTTTGTTTCCCTTTCGATCTGCCTCTGCCCCCATCACCTTGTGGCTTACTGCTGATCCTTTACCCTTTGCCGTTTGCAAGCCACACGGCGCGGCCCCGTCCCCCTCTGGCAAGTCCCTCTTTCTCCCCGCCCCTCCTGTTCCCCATGTTCGGCCCCTCCCCATTTGGCCTGTGCCTTGCCCCCCTTTTCACGGGTTTTCCCACGTTGATCCGCCACTGCGCACCCCGTCCCCCCCACCGTGTCTTTGTTGGCCTCCTTAGGAGTTTGGGGTGCCCTCCCCCGCTTTTTGCACCTACCCACGCCTGTGCGGGGTCCGGGTTCCCCCCCTCACCCTGGTCCACCGCACCTACTTGTGACACCTACACTGACGGTGTGACCCCCCTGGCGGCTGCCCCTCCCGACCTCTTCTCCCCGTTTTTCGAGCTTCTCGGTCCGCCATCCCCTTTTGCCCACTTTACCCCACGCCCTTCGGGGTCACCCTAGGCTCTTGCGCCGCTGCCTCGGGGGTGTCATGTGCGCTCCCACGCACAACTAACCAACTCCCGGTCTGGGGCTCCACCCCTGCTCCTGTGGCCCTTATTCTAAACCTTCTTGCACCCCGTGGCCCCCAACACGTTGTGCGGCTCATATAGCCCCGCCGTGTGCAGGGGTTTTGAGTTCCCTAGCCGCCCTAATCCCCCACGGTGACCTTCGATGGGGCCAGGATCGCTCTAGGCAGCGACCCCTCCCCATCATCCACATTTTTCTAAGATTACATGCTCGGGCACACCGAGAACAACTGTCGAACCTTTTAGTAGGACAGAGTGCCTAAACGGTCGTCAACATTGCCTTCAGCAACTTTCTGGGGGGTTCATGGCGATCCGATGGTCTAGGGCTCACCCCACAACCCACCACATCCTGCCGCCTTTTTTTTTTTCGACCCTCTTGAAAGCGGTACCTCTAACCGAGCTTTTGCGGTGCCCCCGCCGTCGAGGATTTTGTCTCCTCTAAGACCCTGTTGGTACCACCCCGGGAACCATTAGAGGGGCCCGCGAACCCGCCCAGTCCCCCCCATGTGCACGTTTCCGCTTGGACGGTCAACATCGTGCTTCGCCCACCTTGGGCTTCCCCCCCGCCGCCTAGACGACCCATGGGCGCCCAACCCAGCTCCTGGCCTTCCCCAACTCGCTACAGGGCACATCGGACTGTGTTTTGCGGGTGTTGACCCCACACGTGTCCCCCCCCCCTCCCCCCACGTTTGGTTTCAACCTCAAAACAGCTTGCTATGTTCTCTCTTTAGAGATTTTTTTTAAAGTCGCATTAGTCTTTTTTGCTCTCCTATGTTCGTCTATTCGCCTTTTGAAGCCCGAAAAGTTGTCTGAGATCCCTATTTTGACCCCAGGGGAAACGTGCAAAATTTTGGACTATTGTTTTCTCGGGCCCCCTCTAATTTTTCCCTGTTTTTTACCAAGTGTTCTAGATGAACCTAGGAAATCCTCACGTCTGGTTTCAACCTCAAAAATCTTGTTATATTACCTCTTCAGAGAGGTTTCGAAAAAAAAAAAAAGGCTTCATTAGTTTTTTTTTTTTTTTTGTGATCCCTAGACCATCTTATCTCCATGAACCCCAGAAATGTGTCTGAAGTCTATATTTTGACCTTTAGGGCACTGTCTAAAATTTTCGACAATTGTTTTTCCCGAACCTTGGAATCTTAGAAAATTGTGGATTATAGCTTTTGGTCGACTTCTAGGAGGCTATCCTGGGCCCCATCTAATTTCAGCCTTTTTTTATTAAGTGGTCTAGGTGAACTCAAAACCCCTCACGTCTGGTCTTAGCCTCAAAAAACTTATTGTGTTCCCTTTTCAATGAATTTTTAGAATAGAGGCCACATTAGCATTTTTGGATATCCCAAGACCGGCTTATCTCATTTACAACCCCGAAAATCTGCTCAAGATCCCTATTTGACCCTAGGGGCGTTGTGTAAATTTTTCGAAAATTTTTATTTCGAGACCCTAGAATCTCTAAAAACTGTAGATAATAGTCTTTGTTTTCAGCATCCAGGGGTTGTCACACCTCAGTGTAGTTTTCACCTTATTATTTTTTTTACCAAGAGTTTTAGGTGAACCCAGGACCCCTCATGCATGCGTGGTTTTAGTTTCAAAAAAGCTTGTTATGTTCACCCTCCAAACTCCAAGTGATTCCAAAAAAAAAGGACACGTTTGTTTTTTTCGTTTTTCTCAGGTTGTCTTATTACCTTTTAAACCTTGAAAAGTTGTCCAAGGCAACTCTTCCAAGAATTTGATTTTCCGAAACATTGAACTTTAGGTCGTAGAAATATTTACATTTCATATATGGTAACTTTCCTCGCTCTTTTAGCTTCAAACCTCAAAGGTTTAAAGTATCATTAGGCCACAATTTAGTGGTTCATATTCATATCGAAATGAGAATCAAAGAAGCTTTTATCTGGCTTTCTGTTCGATAACTAATGATAAGAGATCCATATCTCGTCTTATTAAACTCGTGTTATCTTTATTATCTTTCTATATAACCTATCAACATCTATCAATTGCTCAATTACCTCTAAATTAACAAAGAAAATGGTTGTTAAATATAATAATAAATTTGACTTCACTAATCTTGATTGCTGTGGATCCTAGTCATTGTAAACAAACCAATAAATAATAGTGCAAATCATTCTGGGAGTTAGTGTCGAATAAAAAGCGTTTATAATGTTAAAGTTAAGTTGAACTCTAACCCAACTGAGTGGGTGTGCCCATGCTAATTTTGCCACCCCCACTTTTCATGTCTTAAGAACTTGTGGTTAATATAGCTTAACTTCCAAAACTATATTATCCTATATTTTTTTAAATCTTTATACAACTTCCCACTTTGAATGTACATGTATGTATTTAACAATCATAAAATTTAGTATCCAATTAACATTTAGTTTGGCAACAAACATCCTTTTTAAAAGTTAATTTAATGTCCTAAAGTTGTTATCCTAAATTTCATAATAGTATAATTTGACTACTTCATATTGCTGGTAAAGTTTGTATGGTTGAGGAATCAAGATTTAATACTACCTTCGCCACGAATTAATTGTAACAAAGCATTATTTTATAACTCACAAATTTATATTTTTGTTGTAATTAATCTGTGGCGGAGGTAGTACTTTTGATCGATTTTGGGTGCTAATTGCAACATTTTTTCAAATTAGAACCCACCCCTATCTTAGTAACTTTTCCAATCAAGTTCTATTTCGTGCTATAGAGACCATATATAATTGGTTCCAAAACATATATGTTAGATAATTGTTCTATTTATCCTTCAGTCAAAATAATAAATGATGTTAAACTTGTACGAGCATTATAGATGCCATGTCATAAGGAACATCACATAAAGATGATCATCAATTTATCAAGATACGTATTATTCGCCAAAACTCAGAGATTAAATCATAATTTGTTCTCCATTTGCTACCAATCTATCACTATCCATTACAATATAAGGGGAAAAAAATGTTTGTAGATACAATTGTCCAACCATGAACATTAAAACCAAGACCAAATCAAACAAAAAGTGGAAAAAGTGACCTTACTCCGATCCTAAAAAACACTAGATTTATATATATACACCTCTCTTAAGTTGTAACTTGTAAAATCACTTAGCATGGCACAAACTTTAGTCGTGGACTTGTGGTCGGTTCATTCTCAAATCTAAATCTATTTTATACAAATTTGTGGTCATAACTACACATTAAAGCCTATCCACTATTGCATTTCATAAATTCTTAAACTCACATTAAACCCACTTCAAAATTAAATAATTCTATTGGCCTAATTTAATTAATTTAACTTCTAATAACTTTTTAGCAATATAAATACCTTGGCTTATTTTGAACTCTATCAATTCAACTTGCATTTCAGTTTCCCTTGTTTTCCAAGTTGCTCAAATTACACCAAAAAAAAAAAAAAATTCCAAAACATAACACTCATTCCACTTCCAATATAGTAGGGGGATAGTCTATTTAAAATTGATTCATTACCCTACAATTTAAAGGTTACCCTACTCTGGGGCACTAAGCTAGCTACCTATAACAAATCTTGGTTTGTTTAAAATATTTAGTTGTTTTCTTGTTCTATAAATAGGTAAAAAAATTAACCATATTTTCATCACATAAAACTAAGCCAATTTGATTACTCATACAACAAACTTACTATAATCTAATCTCAAATATGTGTAATACCAATTTGATTTTAACTATATTTTCCTATTTTTACCTCTTTAGCTTTATCCAAGGAAGAATATTAACCATAATGCCTATGCATGACACTTATGACAACTCCAAAATTTCTATGCCACCTTATGAAGCTCCAAATCCTAATGATCATGATGTTGATCATTATAGCCTTGCTCCTTCACCTAGCAATGATAATGATGAAAATAAAAATAGTTCTAATGTACCAACAAATGTTTTCGACGTTAGGACGTTTGGAGCCATGGGAGATGGCTCAACAGATGATACATTCGCGTTTAAATCAGCATGGGATGCTGCTTGTGATTGTGAAGCCGATAATGCAATGGTTCTTGCTCCTAAAGGTTATTCTTTCATGATTCAAGCTATAACTTTCACTGGACCTTGCAAAAATGGTGTGGTATTTCAGGTAATTTACTTTAACCTTAGTTACATAATGTTAAAACCGTAGTAATTAATTACACTTAAATGCATTTATTCGAGTATTATTGCGATTATGATAGTAGTAAATAATTAAACTAGCTAGTAACGTTTTGGCGAATTTTGGATGTGAAAGTTCACCTAATTAAAAAGGTGTGACAACTTATTTGCAACTTTATCGTATTATAATTTTTCATATATATGATTGTTCATTGGATATCCAACGATAAAAAGTACTATATTAAGGAATGCAATTAATATATATATATATATATAAACTAAAGTCAATAGTTTTGTTAATTTGATAGCTTAAATTAATTCCACTTACGTTTTAACCCATTTTGCGTAACTTTTCACAAATATTTAAATCTATTGTACGGTATATATAATTGTGTGACTAGTAGAAGTACGAACTTGTAAAAAAAAAAATTGTACTTGACAACTTTTTCAATATTTTGATTTTTGTATATATATTACTCAAAGAATCAAATCATAATTATTTTTTCATATATTTTCCTAAACCTTTTATTTGTTGATTATTGCATGGCGTATAATATATTTTTATTATTATTTATAAAATTATTATTTGAATCACAATTGTAACAATTATGATATTTGAATGAAGATTGAAGGAACTATTATGCCACCAGATGGACCAGAGGCATGGCCTAATAATAGCAGCAAAAAACAGTGGCTAGTATTTTATAGAGTTTATGGTTTGACCTTCCAAGGTGGTGGTCTTGTTGATGGTAGAGGAGACAAATGGTGGAATCTCTCTTGTAAACCTCATAAGGTATTTTCTTTTCATTATTATACCCTTAAACTTGTATAAATTTTAACTAACTAAAGTACGTATATAACATTAGTTTTCCAAATTAAATGATACAGGGAATCAACGGAACTACACTACCTGGTCCTTGTAATAGCCCTGTGGTTAGTGATTATGTTTATCTTAAACTTTCTCTCTCTCTCTCTATATATATATATCGCTTCGTTCATAACTCATAATTGATTACTATACGGTACTCCATGTTTCAATATGAGATAATTAAAACGAATAAATTATAGTTGTACGTCACATTGTCTCAACTCCCTCGACTCTAACCTAGTTTATTTTTGGTTCATAAGTAATTATATATATGCATGATGTTGGTATCAATACACATCATGGTGGCCGTACGTATTTTAATCAAAAATTTAATTGTAATGCAGGCGATGAGGTTCTTTGGGAGTATAAACATAACACTTAGAGGAATGAGGATCATGAATAGTCCTCAATTTCATATAAGATTTGATGGTTGTCAAAATGTGAGTGTGGATTCTCTAGTCATAAAGTCACCTGGTAACAGCCCTAATACTGATGGAATTCATGTTGAGAATACAAATGATGTCAAGATTCACAATTCTATCATTTCCAATGGTAATTATCGATCTAATATTTAATTATAATTAATTAGCTGTTTTTTTTTTTATTTAATTAACTTTATAATAAATTAAAAATCTGATTATATTTGCTTTCTGGTTCCTAATTGATCAGGTGATGATTGTATATCGATTGGAGCTGGTAGTCATAATTTAGACATCAGAAATATTACATGTGGTCCTAGTCATGGTATAAGGTACGTACGTAGTTACGTACTACTACCCCGTACCATATATAAGTACGAGTATATACTCGTAACTATATATTAGCAAACTGATGTGCAAGTTATGTTTGGTGTATCAGTAACTAAAAGTGGAAATATTTGATGACTGATTAACAAGTAAAAATGTCTGTAATCAATTTAAACAACGCATAATTTTCGGATGACTGATGTTGCAGCATTGGGAGCCTAGGAGTTCATAATTCCAAGGCCTGTGTATCCAACATCACAGTCTCCAACTGTGTAATCAAGCACTCTGACAATGGAGTCCGAATAAAGACATGGCAAGGCGGGTATGGATCAGTTTCCGCGGTGACCTTTGAAGATATCCATATGGACACAGTTCGAAACCCAATTATTATAGACCAATACTACTGCCTTTCCAATAGCTGCTCAAACCAAACTTCAGCTGTTTACATCAACACCATAACCTACTCGAACATTAAGGGAACTTACGATCCACGTGCCCCACCTGTTAAATTGGTATGCAGCGACTCAATTCCTTGCACCAACATCACTATTTCGGGTTTGGAGCTCCTACCTGCAGGGCCCGCGTTTCTGGCTCGCAGATCTAGGTTGGAACCTGTGTGTTGGAAAGCATATGGGACTAATTTACAGCAGTCAACTATTCCCCCCGTTTATTGCTTGTTAGAGGGTTCGCCAAATTTAGGTATACCAGGCACTGGAAGTGGTCAGTGCTAAACTGATGGGTCAGTAGTATATTGTACAGGAAAGTGAAAGGTGTCTTTGGAAAAGAAGCAACCATTGCTGTAATCATATTTATCATGAGATCTAGCTACCTCTAATAGTAATTTGAGTGTAAGCACGGCACAATGCATCTTGCTTTTTTCATTGTGTCATGATCAGGCCACAATCCATATATAATAGTTCAATCAACACCGAAATACTGCATCCAATATTTGATTACATACTGCAGAATTATTATACCATGAATGTATATACAACATGGAGAACGCAATTAAAAGACTATCTAACATAAGCATTCAGAAGACAGTAAATAAACCAGATATGTCTGATAGATCATTCTAGACTTACTAAGCGGAAATTGTTCAAAAACTAACAAGAAAGTGCAGGCATCAGATTAAGTCATTCTTTCCTATATATCCTGATACAATCATCAGGAAAACAACCAACTCCAATTTTTATAGTAGATGTTTAGTTTTTTTCATTATCCCTTCCATACAATATGGCCTAAAAGCTTTACAAAACATGTCAAGCAGCATGTTACCTTTTTTTTATTCAAGCACCATATCTCATTAAAAGGTTTTAACATAACGCTCTATATTGCTCTCAACCAACATACTTTTAGTCCGTTCCAGAAAGCCAGAATTATATAGAGACTTTGAACCTTACAACATCGGATTTTAATGTTCCCACCTTTCAACGCGGAAAGCAGTTCCATAGCGTCATTTTTCAACTTATCCTTGCATAGCCATCAGCAATTGGGATACTGCAGAATAGAATTTTATCCAACAATCTAATAACTTGGTAGCTTATTAACAGTTAAAAATAATAAAATATATATATATATATATATATATATATATATAATGTAACACAATTATATCAGAGATAACCAAGCTTGAGGAAATTTCCCAAAGAGAAAAGCCAAAACGAACTGGGACAGATATCAGATAATTCAAGTTGCTTAAAGAGTGAGATCGATAATGACAGGAGGAGGTTGTAACTTGAAAGCGTTTTAAATTGGAAATTCATAATAGAATTCATTGAAATCGTTGATAAAAGGTAAAGGGTGCAAATCAATTATTTGACAGGAATTAATATCAATCAAGAGATTTTTAGATAGTAAGATGCTACTACGAGTATAATTTATTTGCATCAATGTGGTATACGGTCATATAAGAATCAAGGCTTAGCTCACCTCGACCCTAGAAGTCCAAATCAAGGCTTAGCCTAGAGGTCTAGTGTTAGAATGTTATGTATGCAAGTGTGCGTGGCGTGGGGGTTAATGCAACCGATTCCATCTTTTTAAGATTAGGGCTTTGATGATAATGACATCATGTGGTTCGGGGGTGCAAATTCCCTTATCTTACCAAGTCAACTGACTAATTGAATGTGGGGCAGTTGAGTTCAAGTAGCATTGATCAATTGATGATTAATATAGGCTGTCTTCAACTTTTGTGCACACAAGTGGATTTATGACATGCTCATAGTATTGGGTCATATTCATACAATTACATAATTACGCTGAATTGGACCATCTCATACCATCATTTATGTAAAGTTAGAAGTTCAGAACCGCATTTAATTTTCGATATACACATAATAATGAACGTCATGGGCTCCTTGAAAGCAATGGAATCCTCAATATGAACAGAGAAATAAGAAGAAAAGAAAAAAAAAAAAAAAAAAGGGAACCCAACATGTAATTTGCAACTCAAGACAGTTTACACCAGCATGTAAGAAGCATGCATACATCTCCCGCATTCTGAATACAAGAGCCAACAATACAGAGTCACACACGCACTGGACACGACACAAGTCGAGCGAGTTGCTTAGCAGCTAGAGTGCTAAGGCAAGGATGCGAGTACCTCCAATAGGGAAGCAATAAACTGCATTTGAGTTTCCTTGTTTATAGTAGAGAAAAGGGGAACATGTACAAATAAGGACAAAGTCCCGTTTTGTTCTGCGAACCAGAGTGAATGATAGTAGACGTAGTTACACACAAAGCGGCCAGCATCGTCGGATGTCATCACCTCAAAGCCTTGCTTCGTCAAAGCTGATGTGATCTCCTCAACAGGGAGCGTAGTCTGCAAAAGGTCAGAAAATCAAAATTATTTTCCAAGTATGACAAAAGAAAAAAAAACTGCACGATTTTTTTTTTACTTTTGAGAAAGCAAAAGAACTGCAGTTGACAAAAGTTGAATAAGGCTTAAACTAGCTAAAAACCGAAATTCAAGTGAGGAGGATATCATGGTTTTTTGGATAATTCGTTAGGAAGTAGGGGGTAGAATTTTTAGCACACATCCCAAAATACCAACATACATTACCCCATAAATCCTTGCACAATTCCCTCCTCAAAATGCCAGACTACTATAGTAGTCAATTCTCATTCACAAAGAAGCATTTTTCCATGGATGATTGCGTGTAGGAAATCAACAACAATAAGCATGCACTCCTAACTCTTAAGTGAGTCATCAGCATGCACTCCTAACTCCTAATGAAGTCAGTAACAGGATGACACGACTGTGTCTTCTAATTTGATGCTGCGTCACATTTAAGCAGATAACCACAGACAATCCCTGCTAAAGTGGCACACAAGGGAAAGAAAAAACTGGAAGAAAACAACTTTGTCTCTAGAACTAGGCTAAGATAACACATCTTTCTGATAAATTGTAGCATGAAAGTAGGACTTTTCCAATTTTTCACGAGAAGATGCATTATACAGTAAAGATTAACATTCTAGCACGATAGCTTCGCATTTTACTGATAAGTACAAGTGGGGGTTTTCATTGTAATAATAATTGAAGACAAATCTGATAGAGTTGATTGTGAGAGAGAAGTTTAAATTTCTAGTCTTTCAAGAGAATTCAAATATAAGCTGGAGAACTGTTTTCCAAAATCCAAACAACGGAAACAGCTTTGTACAACAGAATATGCCCTTAGGTTCCATAATTCCTCAAAAACATATCAAGTTCCACCAAATATGTGCACGAGCCATTATTATGGACCACAATACTTGAAACTTAATATGTTAAAGGATGAAATTAGTATGCCTTCCCAAAGTATTCAGATCATAATAGAACCTACTACTCCATAATTAATTGCAGCAAAGAGGATAAGGAGTTTTGACGATCAGCNTTACACCAGCATGTAAGAAGCATGCATACATCTCCCGCATTCTGAATACAAGAGCCAACAATACAGAGTCACACACGCACTGGACACGACACAAGTCGAGCGAGTTGCTTAGCAGCTAGAGTGCTAAGGCAAGGATGCGAGTACCTCCAATAGGGAAGCAATAAACTGCATTTGAGTTTCCTTGTTTATAGTAGAGAAAAGGGGAACATGTACAAATAAGGACAAAGTCCCGTTTTGTTCTGCGAACCAGAGTGAATGATAGTAGACGTAGTTACACACAAAGCGGCCAGCATCGTCGGATGTCATCACCTCAAAGCCTTGCTTCGTCAAAGCTGATGTGATCTCCTCAACAGGGAGCGTAGTCTGCAAAAGGTCAGAAAATCAAAATTATTTTCCAAGTATGACAAAAGAAAAAAAAACTGCACGATTTTTTTTTTACTTTTGAGAAAGCAAAAGAACTGCAGTTGACAAAAGTTGAATAAGGCTTAAACTAGCTAAAAACCGAAATTCAAGTGAGGAGGATATCATGGTTTTTTGGATAATTCGTTAGGAAGTAGGGGGTAGAATTTTTAGCACACATCCCAAAATACCAACATACATTACCCCATAAATCCTTGCACAATTCCCTCCTCAAAATGCCAGACTACTATAGTAGTCAATTCTCATTCACAAAGAAGCATTTTTCCATGGATGATTGCGTGTAGGAAATCAACAACAATAAGCATGCACTCCTAACTCTTAAGTGAGTCATCAGCATGCACTCCTAACTCCTAATGAAGTCAGTAACAGGATGACACGACTGTGTCTTCTAATTTGATGCTGCGTCACATTTAAGCAGATAACCACAGACAATCCCTGCTAAAGTGGCACACAAGGGAAAGAAAAAACTGGAAGAAAACAACTTTGTCTCTAGAACTAGGCTAAGATAACACATCTTTCTGATAAATTGTAGCATGAAAGTAGGACTTTTCCAATTTTTCACGAGAAGATGCATTATACAGTAAAGATTAACATTCTAGCACGATAGCTTCGCATTTTACTGATAAGTACAAGTGGGGGTTTTCATTGTAATAATAATTGAAGACAAATCTGATAGAGTTGATTGTGAGAGAGAAGTTTAAATTTCTAGTCTTTCAAGAGAATTCAAATATAAGCTGGAGAACTGTTTTCCAAAATCCAAACAACGGAAACAGCTTTGTACAACAGAATATGCCCTTAGGTTCCATAATTCCTCAAAAACATATCAAGTTCCACCAAATATGTGCACGAGCCATTATTATGGACCACAATACTTGAAACTTAATATGTTAAAGGATGAAATTAGTATGCCTTCCCAAAGTATTCAGATCATAATAGAACCTACTACTCCATAATTAATTGCAGCAAAGAGGATAAGGAGTTTTGACGATCAGCATTTATAAAAGAAATGTACACATTTAGGATACCAGATAACCAGCACTTGTCGCCTGAGACAGAGATGAGCCTAATTCGTGAATCTACCAACACCCCAACAGGTACATGTTCTAAATTTATGTACTAAAAACCAATTAACCATCTAACAAGGCATCAATCTTCATATAGGACTGAAAATAATCAAGTCCAGTGAAACAAAATGCAGCAGCTAGCCAGCAAATCAGATGGCTTTATCAAAAAATCCATGTCTCATTACAAATTTATAAGGAATTAATGTCATATAAGTCAAACCATCAACAGAAACTGAAAATCAAGACACCACAAAAAATAAAGTCCTTGTTTAATGACAATTTCTCCTCGAGCCCTAATAACTTCAAGTCTCTACCAACCAACCTCATCCAAGTTTACTTAGGTGTTAAACTATATTTGTCATAAATAAATTAAAAAAGGTTATTGTGTTGTTGGATTAACCTCAATGTATACTTTCAAATTACCACCTTTTGGCAAGCATGATAGTCAATATATTAGAATAACAACACATATAAACTCTAATTGTGCATATTAACATGAAAGGATAAGAAAGATGCAATGTTACCTTTCTTATTCTAGAGATCTCTTCGTCGGCAGGAATAATTTGCACTTTCTGCATACAATCAAAGTAATGTTTAGACACTCACAGTCTCACACTGGAGAAACAATGAATTGCACAGTTCAAACTAAGGATCATAATCAAAGAAATCCAAGTAACCTGAGGTTTCCATCCCATCTCATCAGGGCACCGAAAAGTGGCTTCATTGACAGCCTGGTTCTCAATAGCAAACCGTGTTGCACCACTATTGACACCTAAATGCAACTGTCAGATACAAAATTTGAAATATCAGAATGTGCCATAAACTACATAAAACAAGGACCATTTGTTTCCTTTGTGTGTGTGTGTTACAGAGGTTATAACAATAAAAGTTGATTTTATGGAGACAAATGTCAGCATAGTAAGTAGGTAAACATTCATCCTAGCATGATTTGATTATCATCCTTGCAGACTGAAAAAGTCTCATTGTCTGAAAATATGGCCTAAAACCTCGAGTCTCTAACTAAATTCCCAGTCTCGCATCGAAATATGATAATATTAATGAAGACATATCATTTGCAGAAGGTCCCAATTCAACCATCAAAATGAAGACTGACAAGGCAAGCTTCAAATTCACTTCGCAATCTAAATTACTAATAACAGATTACAATGCCCTTTACTGAGGCTTCTTCCAATATACATTTTTCGCAGCAATCTACCCACAAAATAAATAAATTAAAAAAAGAAAGAAGAAGAAAGAAGAAGAAACAGAACCAAAGACAGAGTAGAAAAACAGGGCATTTTACTTTTATAGAAGCATAAAACATTTTGTTTCTCCCCCAACACCGAAAGGGAAATTTTCTTTTATGGTTGGAATAACATCATGGCATAGCAGTATAGCACACAACGAGCCCTTACCATATCTATCTAAGCAAGCCATGTGATTTAGTGAATGCCATAAATCTAACTCTAAAAAATTGAAGACCAAATGCTTGGAAAGGTTAACCAAATTACCAAAAATTAAACTATCGATAGGCTGAACAAACAAAAGTACAAAATCACACGTCCACACTATTTGATTACCAATAGAAGCACACTAGCACTAGCATCAAATAATTGAGCTATTAGTGCTGCAAATACCAGAAATAGCTAATTCAGAACTTGCACTTATCATGACAACTCTAACAACTATTTGCATAATTGATACAGGATAGTAAAAGTAGACAACCCCAAACAAAAGCTCTGCATCAAAGATAATTAGGCAAGTTGTTAAGAGAAACTGAAAAAAAGGAATAGAGCAGCTCACCCAAATTACTTTCCCAGAATTGGGCAATTCTGAATCATTCCCGTCAATGGCAGATTGCAGCGTCTGGTAAAGGGGAACAACTGCGCCTTGTCCTGCGGTCTCAAGAACATTGCAGCTCCCTAGAGCCAACCCTTTTGGTAAACCCTTCTTCTCCACAAATTCTTTCAGACTACGCACAATCGTTTCTGTTGGATTTTCGGCAACTCCATGAAATTTCTTAAACCCCGTTACATGAACTGTGACCGGCGATGGAGCAGGACCTTCGGAACCCATGATCTATCAATCAAGACGCTGCAAATCAAACCTTATACCACCAAATTGGACTATAATAAGAAAAACCCTGCATCAGAAAAACATCAATATAACATGAGAACAAATATCAGCAAACTATGTAGTACATAAACATTGTCTCAGATCAAAAGTAACACAATAATTCAACAAAGTCAGAGATAAAGAACTAGCATTCTAGAAGCATAAATACAAAAAATCCACAAGCAAAAGTTGAAAAAAGAATTTCAGTACAATAATTCTTCCCTAATCATCAACAGCATGTCAGTATCACTTTTAAAGAGATTCTTCTTAGAAAAAAAAAAAAAAAAATCCATTGAATATAATCCAAATTTTTACAGAAATATTCTAAAATTTCTTACAATGTGTAACTTTAGCCTTATCCATCATCAAAGTAAACTCAGAAGAAAAAGACTCAATCAATCACAAATTAAAAGCCATATAATTTCAAAGAAATTGACTCACTTTAAATTAAAATAATAATTATTATAAATATAAACCAATGAAAAATTCTTAATTTCAACTATGAAACTTTCTTCAAATATAAGGTTCATTAAACTTAAACCTAGTATAAGTGCATGAGAAATTCCAGAGTTTTGCGTGAGCTATCAAAACTCAACATAAAGTGAAAGAAACGTGACTAAGGAAGTTAAAACTAACTAATTATTAATCTCATAAACACAATAATCATGTTATGAGAGAAGATTAACGGAATTAGGGAAATAAATTAATAAAATATTATTATAAGATTATACTATAATTTTCCTCAGAAAATTTAAACAGCAATTTTAACAACCTTCTTTTGTGAACAACAACAACAATTTAACTAAATTAAGAAACAAAACAAAAGCAGAGATTTAGAACAACTAAAAGTGAAAGCAAAATTAATAATTATGTCAAAGTTTTGAACTTTGATCTGCAATTAAACCAAATACACACTAATAATCAAAGTAATATACTTTCAAAAGTTGCTTAATTTTAAAAAACCCAAAAAAAAAACCCAGAATTAGAATTAGATGATTAAAACCTAAATTAATGAAAACCCAATAATTATTAAAGGAAAAGATCCAAAACCCAGAAATCAAACCTGAAAAAAAAAACGTAAAATTTGCAGCAAAAAATATTCAAAAATCGAAAAACAAACAAGAAAGTTAGAAACTTTGAATACCTGTTTATAGGAAACAATAATGAAGAAAGTGAGGTATTATTTAAAAAGGGATTAAAAATTAAAATTAAAATTAAAAATAATAGAGACAACCACCAATCTTATCTGTTTTTTTGTTGATCAAAAATATATAATGAAAGATTCCAATGAGAAGGAAACGAAGGAAAAAATTGAAAAATAAGAGAAAGAGGAAATGAATGAGTAATTATATACAAGTTGAAAACGTGAGTGATTGGTGATTGTGATGATGGATGATGAGAGAATTATAGTGGCAAGTCATTTTCGGTGACCCTAGAAAGTCTTTATCTAGTACTTGTGCTACTCGTTTTAGAACTTCTATAATTGAGGGTTGAGGTTAATTAATTATTTTATAGTATATTTCGAATCGATAATGTTTTAGTTCACTGGTTAAGATTAAAGGGATTTGTTTGCATTTCTGTGTTTGTGTATAATACTTAAATTTTATAGTCACACATTTTTTATTATTCTAATGGTTCATCCCTAAAATAAAAAAGGAAGTATACATTAATCGGTATAATTTTATATGGGTATAATGTTTTATGGAAGGAATTGTTGTTAATATGGTAGTGTTATTCAAACAAACATATGAAAAGTTGTTTAGGTCACATGCCTTTTGTGGTTGTAACAAAAAAAAAAAGATTTTCTAAAGTGTACTTAAAAGTTTTTGCGTTTTCTAAGTTGTATTCAGTATTTTTTTAAATTTTCAGTCATATCCTTAAACTCACCTAATTCTCTAAGTTGTGCCCTTTGTAATTAATTTTCCATTGAAAATATTTATTAATTTTATTTTGATTAATTCTATTATTGTAATTAATATTTAAAAGATTTAGATTTATAATTTTAAAACAGTATGATTGAATAAAATTAACCATATTTATAACTTAAAATTAGTTAAAAGGGGCATAACTAGGGGTGAAAGTATTTCGGATTAAAACCGAAGACCGAATCAAACCGAATCGTTTTGGAAATTTGGATCGAACTTTTTTGTAATTTGGTGCGGTTTTGATTGTAAATTTTTTTATTTTTCGGTTTGGACTCGAATTGGACCCCTCGGTGGACCGTACACCGAACTTTAGACCAAATAGTAATAAACCCTTAAGACCTTAAGTCCACTACTTGTTAAATAGTTATGCCCAAAAGACCAAAAGCTAGCAAAATCCTAAAATTCTCTATCACCCTTTTTCAGAGTGTGTAGTATTTGTTTTAGTGAGTTATTGTATAGTACTACGGATTATTACTACAAATATATTGAACAAGAATTGTTGTACAAAAAAAATATCATTAAAACTCGGATTGGATTGTATCCAAAATCGTAAGACCAAATTTAGGTGGATTGGATTGGATAACACTGAAATTAAATATCGATTGGATTGGTCTCAAATTTTAAAGACCGAAAATATATGGTTTGGATTTGGATTGGGCAATAATCCAAACCATAGACCGAACTTTCACCCTTAGGCATAACTTAATAATATTAGTTGGCTTAAGGGTACTATTGAAAATTTCGAAAAACATTGGGTACAACTTAGAAAACGCAAAAACTTATGGGTACACCTTAGAAAAACCCAAAAAGGGTTTTAGTTGGAGTAATATTTTTATGCTAATTAGGGTTAGCTAAATGAGGACTACCCCTGCTTTGACTTTTAATCTCAAGATGCATGGTGTAGGGCTGTAGGCCCATAACTCCATAGCCTTGTGGGGATCTTTTCTCATAGTACTTGATTTATTGATTAGGTTTGAAGCAAATTTTTAGCAAAATGAATTACTTGTAATTATTCTGGTTTAGTCAATTACAAAAACTTATCAAATGAAATTGTTGCTTTGGAAAAAAACATATTTATAATATGAAAAAAGGAATACGTTTTTTGGCACACTGTTCACAAGTAAGACATGAGAGCCTAACCTTGAAAACGAAACAAAAACAAAATTGCCTTAAAGATCCATATTTCCTCTACTTCCATGTTAAGTACTCCCTCCGTGTTTTTTTTAATTGATACATATATTTAAAAGGGAAATCTCAAATTACTTGCTACATTTCATTTTTTGGATTATGATCCCCATACAAACATTTACAACTTTATTCTTATTGTTGTCATTTTCTTACCAATATCTTTTCTATTTTACCCTTATTTTTGTTATCTTATTTTTTAATACCCCACTTTTTCTCTCAATTATTCCATAAAATTGTGTTCTCCATAAATTTACTGCATTGCATAAATATCCGCTCCTAATGGGTATATATGTAGTAAGTAAATAAAAATCAAGGGAGCATGTCACCCTAACTTCCATTACAACTCTATATAGCCTTTGTTTATTTTGGACTAAAACTCTAGCCTAAAAATTAATATATAGATTTTTATCACTTTCTCCTCTTTTTTTTTTTTTTTTTTTTTTTTTTTTTTTTTTTCCTTGTAAGGTGGAAATCAATTTCCAAGGGTAGAAAAATAAAATAAATTAAAATAAACTAATTTTTCTTATGCGTCCCAAATTCTCTTTCTCACCCCTTGTTCTTCTACTCCTCTCCTAATCACATCCTTCCCTCTTTTCCTTTCAATTTACTTTTCTGAATAAGTTTTTCCTAACTAAACGAACAAAAGAAAACTACACAATTGTTTTGTTATTACTATATATATTTATTATGTGTTTTCCGTTATTAAAACAAATACAACTTATGGTAAAACTTATTGATTTCTTTTTTCTTCCCTTTCCTTCCAAAAACTCTCATATTAATTGAAAACGGATGATGATGAGATCGAAAAACATCTCTATAATATGGTGGTATCATTTCAATTTGATAATTAAACACATGCAACAATGAACATTCTAATCTAATTGTTGAAGAATCCATATTTTAGCAATCACAATATAATGCTAGTGCCACTCTTGCTTATAGTCTCAAATTAAAGTTGATTCAATTTATTCAAGCAATTAGGTTTAATTTCAGGTAAATTTTAACTTCGAAGGGATTTCCATCTAAAAGTAATGCATATACTTAACGCTATGCTCTACATTGTTACCGTTGGTTTAATTTAGATATAAAACAAATGCTACGTAAAAAGATAGGGCCAATCCAAGTAACATGAACTTGAGTACTTGACCTTAGTTTAATAATGTCCTTTTTATGTTGAGCACCGATTAATTATTTATTTAAACATGACAACAAAGTTTACGCGGTTGCTATTATTATATATTTTTGCTTCTATTTTTATTTTTTTAATAAAAAAAAAAAAAATATATATATATATATATATATATATTCACATCATCAAAACCTAATTATCACCCAATTACCTTTTAATTTACCAGACCAACATTAATCATCATGCCATGTTGCTAATTTAAATAAAGGTGATACAAACTATTGAAAGCCTTTGCATGCACTTTTGGTTAATTATTTTTTTTTTGGGATTATGCACACAAATTGGCACCAACATTATGTATATGCACACATCATCAAGATTTTAAACAAGCTTGCAATCAATACTGTTAATACTTTTAACATTACTGTTTCGTTACTATGGATTACAACTTACAAGCACTCAACTACTACATCATCTTGGGCAACCTATATATATATATATATATATATAATCCATTGTATATTTTGGAGTATTGTAGGGTTTGGGTAATTCATGGATCCAAGATTTTTATCTTGTGGGTTTAAACCATAGGCGCAACAAGATTTTATCTACTTCGTATAATTTTATTTTATTTTTTTCATTATTCACACGAAAATATTTTACTTTTTTCAGGTTTGCCAAGGGTTTACTTGGCCTAGCTGGTAGATCCATGATGTCTAGGTTTCAACGGTTAATTTAAACCCAGCATGGGGTTCTCATTGTGACCATTATTTTGTGGGATGTAGATTAGATGAGGCTAAAATGAGACAACAAAAATGACTCGTTACAAGCCAATCCACACTTTTGGGGAATTCATCGTCCTGTGGAAAGAATGGTTACACATTTTGTAGGAATGTAGGATAACCATAGGGTCACAAGAGTGTTATAGGATAGTTAGTTAGCGCTATAAAATAGGCATAATATAGTGTAGAAAGGTTATGGAAGGTTATAAACTTATATAGTATTCCGTATGTACATGCAACAAAAGGCACCAAGTATGTTTTCAGTGGTTAAAACGACCACTGGCTCATTTAAGAAGATGGGGCAACAATGAAATGGCTTGGAGCAGTCCTCTGAAAGCCAATAACAAAGAATATGACAATAAGTTTTGTATGATGATACTTAAGGCATAAGGCCAGGTTAATTATTTAGGCATATAATTAGCACTATAAACTATAAAGGGCATAAGATGGTGCAACCCTTAGATCCATGCATGGAGGATACATGTTCAATAATCCTTTGTAGGGCACATCAAACTTGTTTGTAATGGTTGTATTAAAAGGGTGTAGCACTTTTTGAGTTGACTGTAAATCCTTGGCAGAAAGAGAGGATAAATATTAGGCAACTCTCGAAATAACCCTTATAAGTCACATATATAGGACTAATTCAAACTTTTCGTGCAATCGTGTGTTTTAAATGATGGTTTGAAAACTTTATTGAAAGAGTGTTGGATGCTTGGATTATTGGCTATTTAAAAGAGAAATGATATTGACAGTCCCTCTATAAGAGTGAAATTCATGTGTTGGACAACAATGAGCAGTGTCAATATCAACTTTCCTAATAAAAGTGTCTTAATTAGGGTCGCCACCCCCAAAACGGCTCAATTTTGATCACCACCGTACCATATAAATGTAGGTCTTAGATAGCAATTAGATCTCTATCCAACAACTGAGAGTATGAGACCACTAATTATTTAAAAAGACAACTATAAAGTGTTTCCAAATGATATTCATGTCAATAATATTCTAATCTATAAAAAGATTCTTCTTTGATTATTCACATTCCATATCTGAACACAATCAATAGTCCACGATTAAAAGGCATATGTATCTACTAATTAATTGCGCCGACCAACAAAACTATTTTGCTTGCTTTTTTTTTTTCTCAACACAATTGGAAAATGATTTTTCACCCTAAAAAATTTATTTAAGTCCTTGCAACTTAAATTTTTAATTTAAAATACTACACAATATTTCATAAATAACTAATGGAAGTGACTAAGTGAGGAATAGTTTTATTGAATGGAAAGTGAGGCATAATTTTGGTAAGAGTTTTTCTCTTAATTAGAATCACGATACTTGGCCTTGTAGACTTGTGGTCACATTTCTTAATAAAAACAAAAATAATTCGGAGTAATAAAATAATAACTAATAGTCCGTGTAAAAAAAATATTAATAATTAGTAATTTAGTACTCCAAAATTATATACTATGCTCTTCTTCACTTCTAGCGGTTCTAACTTCAAACAAGATACACTCCTCATTGCTTACAACTCCTTGCAGGGTCAGTTACTCTATAATTTTCCTCCTCTTTAGTATATACCCTTTTTTATTCACTTTATTATTTTATATAAAATTCTTAATTTGTTGTTTAATTTAGATTGAATTTCTTTCAGTTTTATTATTTTGGACGTTGTATTTTTTCTAGATTATCGTTGTTAAAAATGGAATCTTTTTATTAATTCTTCATGTAAATAATTTAGTACGGAGTACTCTATATATTCTCCAGATCTAGATTATTATTATTATTATTATTATTATAATTTTTGCTTTATGATTTTATTTTATTTAGTTAAATTAATGCATGACATGAGTAAAGTGGTTGTTGATTGAATTTGGCAATTGTTTTATCTACATTAAACATTTAATTTACCATTTTTGTTTGTTTCTAGTATTTTTGGGGAAAAAAAGCCATATACTTCTATTTTTTAAAGGTGAATTTATCATAAAATGTTGAATATAATTGTACTTAGAATCTGTAATTCAGTCCTTGTGGTGCTGTATACGAAGTATAATTAAAGTACATGTCACTTATTTCGGAAAGTAAGGTAACTCGGAACTAGTACGGTGAACCTTTTTAGATTTGGTCATAAATTAACCATTATGTCACAACTGAAAAGGAGGAGTCATAGTAAAATTCTAAGAGATATCATTATATAAATCGCCACGAGCGTTTTAAGGGTTATCTAGTACCTGCATAACAATTTGGTTGCAACTAAAAGTAACAATTTAGTTGCCGCAAATTGGTACGTTGATTTTGTCTAGTTGCCTAGTTGGTGGTAGAGTAGCAACATTCGAGTTTAAGTGAAACAAAAACATAGTGAAAGGGAAGAAATTGTTTAACTTTACTACTAGTGTACCGTAAAAGCTAGTGTGTTCAACTAGGAAAACAATTATTGTTATCTAATTAAGCAAAAATGAGAAAGTTGGTATAAAATGGCCGGAGTATGAAAACAAGAAGATCAATGTTTAACGTGCAAAGTTATAATAATATATCAATTATTTATTTTTTGTACAAAAGATCAAACCAATACAATTTTTCATGTACAATATATGCTGCTACTCCACTACACCCTCCATACTCCATAGAATCAAACTCAATCCCGATCACCTTTCCATATTCATATATTTTTACAGGAATCGAATGTCATTCTCTAACACCCAACAACCAAATAATTATCAACGATGGTCCAACACAATGCACCTTTGACTAACACCGACACTTCATCACCTAAAGATGTTACCTCAACTCAAGAATTACCTGTAACAACCAGTGGTAAGACGAATCACAAGAAGCTGACCCTCCTCCCTCTTGTATTCCTCATATATTTTGAGGTTGCTGGTGGGCCTTTCGGCGAGGAGCCTGCTGTCCAAGCTGCAGGGCCTCTGCTTGCTTTGCTGGGGTTTCTGATCTTCCCTTTTATATGGAGTGTTCCTGAGGCCTTGATCACTGCTGAGCTCTCGACAGCCTACCCCGGTGATGGTGGATTTGTTATATGGGCTGAGCGGGCATTTGGTCCGTTCTGGGGATCCATCATGGGTACATGGAAGTTCCTGAGTGGAGTGATCAATATTGCTTCATTCCCTGTTCTCTGCATTGAGTACATGGAGAAAATCTTTCCTGTGTTTGGTTCAGGGTGGCCTAGATACCTTGCTGTATCGATTTCGACACTATTGTTATCATTCTTGAATTATACTGGACTTACAATCGTGGGTTATGCTTCTGTTGCTCTTGGAATAATCTCACTTTTGCCGTTTATAATCATGTCTTTAGCTGCTATACCTCAGATTCAACCTCACAGATGGCTTAGTTTAGGCCAAAAAGGGGTGAAGAAAGACTGGAACTTGTTTGGCAACACTCTATTTTGGAACTTGAATTTTTGGGATAATGTTAGTACTCTTGCTGGTGAGGTTGACAAGCCTCATAAGACATTCCCATTGGCGTTGTTTATAGCCGTGATCTTCACTTGTTTGGCCTACTTAATTCCGTTGTTTGCTGTCACGGGTGCTGTATCGGTGGATCAGCGCTTATGGGACACCGGGTTTATGGCAGATGCTGCTCAAATGATTGTAGGAAAATGGCTTAAAATATGGCTTGAGATTGGGGCAGTATTGTCTGCAATAGGTTTGTTCGAAGCTCAGTTGAGTAGTTCTTCTTTCCAAGTTATGGGGATGGCCGATATTGGCTTTTTGCCAAGGTTTTGTGCTGCAAGGTCAAAGTGGTTTAATACCCCTTGGGTAGGGATACTAGCATCAACTGTAATCACTCTTGGAGTGTCTTTCATGGAATTTACAGACTTAATTTCATCAGCAAACTTCCTTTACAGCCTAGGGATGCTGTTGGAGTTTGCGGCATTTTTGTGGCTCAGGAGAAAGAGGCCGCAATTGAAGAGGCCTTACCGAGTGCCAATGGGGCTACCGGGGTTGGTGATCATGTGTTTAGTGCCATCAGTGTTTTTGGTGTTTATAATGGTTATTGCTACTAAGACTGTTTTTCTTGTGAGCGGCTTAATGACCGCCGGTGGGATTGTTTGGTACTTTTTGATGAGGCTGTGCAAGTCCAGAAAATGGTGTGTTTTTAGCAGCATTCAAGCTGAAGATTGATTATTTAGGATATAGACACTAATGTAAGCATTGTTAACATTCTGTTAAAAATGCAAAATGAAATTAATGAAAGAGACATTTTGCCTATATTATCTTGTTATCTATGATTCATCAAATTTGTGCTCAATCTTTTCTTGGATTCTAAAGCATTGTGCAAGTGTGCAGTGATCTTTTCATGCCAATTGTATTATTGTACATGGCTAATTGGCTAAATATCCATATCTTATTATAGGTATAAATTGTTTAAAATTTTCGAAGAAATAAATACTCCGTAAGTAGTATAATGAATAAGGCATATAGATAAAGGAGGTAAAAGGGATAAGAATTACAATCTATTTAGAGAAAAACTCTAAACCACCCCAAAGTTGTAATCTAACATTTATAATCCCAACAATTACAAACTTATTTTAGTAAAATCCTTAACAATTTACTAAGAATTCAAACTTATCTATACTTACTGTTAATCAAAGTAAAAACCATATAGTATCTCCCTTTTACACTTTTACATGTCAAACTATGGATGATTAATTTCCCGTCAAGATTTCTTCATTCTAAAATATTCTATGAGCTTTAGCAAATTTTAATTCTAGTTAAGAAAAATCGTAAAATGTTTGTGTGCATAATACACATTGCTGTAATTACTAATATAAATAGACTCATATTTCTTTTAAGGCAAATTTGAATGTCACTTTAAAAAAAAAAGTAAATATGAAAGCTTATCATTAACACAAATATATTCCAAAAATTTTATACGGTGCCCCTATGGTCAAAAGAGTAACTCTAAGCGGCTAATTTGGTTCAAAAGGTCATAAAAACTCACAGGAGAGCAAAAAAGACTATCCCTCATATTGAAATATCTCTGAAATAGGGATGATATCAAGTTTTTATAGGCCAAAACCGATAGAGGGGAGTCCAATGGTGACCCGGAACACATAGCACAATTATAAGGCGAAAGCAAGACCAAGCCCGAGACAACCCTCCAAAAGTAGAAAATTGAAGCGATAATTTACAATTTTTTGACGTCTCAAGGTCTCGGGAAAAATTTTCAAAAATTTTTACATGGTCCCCAAAGAGTCAAAAGGGGAACTCTAAGTAGCTAATCAGAGTTCAAAAGGTCATAAGAAGGTCCCGGGAGAGCGAAAAAAATTATTGTTCCCTCATTCCAATGTATCTCTAAAATAGGGATGATAATAAATTTTTATAGGTCGAAACCGATCATGAGAAACCCTCCGAAAGCAAAAAATGAAGGCTATAATTAACAGTTTTAGTGTCTCGTAAACAAAAATTATGAAAATTTTAGACAACACCCCTATGGTCATGAGAAGAACTCGGAGTAGCTAATCGGGGTTCGAAAGGTTATAAGAAGGTCCTAGGAGAGCGAAAAAGACTATTGTTCAATTCGCTCATTACGATATAACTCTAAAAGAGGGATAATGATGATAAGTTTTTATAGGTCGAAATTGATCATGGGACTCGTATGGTGACCCAAAGCTAACACGTGGTAAAAAAAGGGCGAAAACAAGACGAAGCTCGGGACTATCCTATAAAAGCGAAAAATGAAGACTATTATCCACTGTTTTTTCTAGGCAAAAAAATGACGGTGCCCGAGACGACTCCAATGCAAGCCTGAAACAAAGTCTATTATCCACAGTTTTTTGGGGTTCTAGGATCCTGGAAAAAAATTGCCGAAAATTGTCTGTGGTGCCCGTAAAGTAAAAATTTGAACCCATTCCAAGCAATGCGGGATAAAAATGCCATAAGAGGATGACAACAAGGTTTTAGACAATTCCATATGAGGTTGTTTTTCTGTTCTCTTGAAGAGGCCATAAGAAGGATCATAAGAGGTATTTAAGGGCAGAAACCGATCGTGGGAAGTCCTATAGTGGTCTATAGCACATGGTAAAAAAAGGGACGAAAAAACAATGGGACTCGGGACAACCCTTATAGGGGCCTGAAACAATGGCTATTATCCACTGTTTTTTAGGGTTAAGGGGTCCCGGAAAAAAATTGCCGAAAATTGTTCGGAGTACTCGTAAGGTTAAAATATGAACCTAGATCAAGCAATTTGAGGTGAAAAGGTCATAAGAAGGATGATAACAAGGTTTTAGACAGTTCCATATGAGACTGTTTTTTCCTTTTCTAGCAGAGGCTATAAGAGAGATCATAAGAAGTCTTTAGGGGCCGAAATTGATCGTGGGGAGTCCTATGGTGGTCCATAACAAGTGGTAAAAAATAGGGTGAAAAAACGACTGGGCCCGGGACGGCCAATATGGAAGCTTAAAACAAAGGCTATTATCCACTGTTTTTGGGGTTTCAGGGTTTCAAAAAAAACTGTCGAATATTGTCCGGGGTGCCCGTAAGGTAAAAATATGGACCCAGACCAAGCGATTCGGGGTGAAAAGGTCATAAGAAGGATGATAACAAAATAAAGTTCAAGACGGTTAAGTAGAAGGCAGTTTTTCCCTTCTCCGAAAGAGGCCATAAAAAGTCTTAGAGGTCGAAACCGATCGTGAGGAGTCCTATAGTGGTCCATAGCACGTGGTAAAAAAAATAGGGAGAAAAAACAACGGAGACTGAGAAGGCCCTTATAGAAGAGACCTAAAACAAAGGCTATTATTCTATGTTTTTTGGAGTTTCGGGGTCCTGGAAAAAAAAATTGCCGAAAATTTTCCAAAGTGCTAGTAAGGTAAAAATATGAACCCAGACCAAGCAATTTGAGGTGAAAAGGTCATAAGAGAGATGATAACAACGTTCAAGACGGTTTCGTAGAAGGCAGTTTTTCCCTTAATTATCCGAAACAGGCCATAAGAGGGATCATAAGATGTCTTTAGGGGCCGAAAGCGATCATGGGGTGTCCTATAGTGGTCCATAGCACGTGGTAAAAAATACGAGGCGAAAAAACTACAGGGTCTGGGATCATAAGAAGTTTTTAGGGGCCGAAATTGATCGTGGGGATTCCTATGGTGGTCCATAGCACGTGATAAAAAAATTGGGTGAAAAAACGACGGGGCCTGGGATAGCCCGTATGGAGGCCTAAAACAAAGACTATTATCCACTATTTTTTTTAGTATTTCGGGATCCCAAAAAAAATTTGTTGAATATTGTCCGGGGTGCCCGTAAGGTAAAAATATGAACCCAAACCAAGCGATTCGGGATGAAAAGGTCATAAGAGGAATGATAACAAGGTTTTAGACGGTCACATATGAAGCTAATTTTCCCTTCTCCGGAAGAGGCCATAAGAGGTCTTTAGGGGTCGAAATCAATCATGGAAAGTCCTATGGTGATCCATAGCAACAACAACGGCAACGGCAAAGCCTTAGACAGTTAGACCCAAATTAATATGATGGTCCATAGCATGTGGTAGAAAAAACTGGGTGAAAGAATGACGGGGCCTGGGACGGCTCTTATAGAGGCTTGAAAAAAAGGCTATTATCCATAGTTTTTGAGATTTGGGGGTACCAGAAAAAGAATTGCCGAAAATTGTCTGGGGTGCCCGTAAGGTTAGAATATGAACCCAGACCAAGCGATTCGGTGTGAAAATGTCATAAGAGGGATGATATCAGGGTTTTAAAAGGTTCCATATGATGTTTTTTTCCCTTCTGTGGAAGAGGCCATAAGAAAAATCATAAGAGGTGTTTAGGGCCCGAAACTAATCGTAAAGAGTCTTGAGATGATTCATAGCACGTGGTAAATAAAAAGGGACGACTCTCATGGAGGCCTAAAACAAAGGCTATTATCCATTGTTTTTTGGGGTTTTGGGGTCTAGGAAATATAACTGCTAAAAATTTTCTGGGATGTCTGTATGGTCAAAACATGACCTTATGCCAAGAGATTTGGGTTGAAAAGGTCTTAAGAGGGATGATGACAAGGTTTTAGACGGTTTTCGTAAGAGGTTGTTTTTCCCTTCTCCGGAAGAGGCCATAAGAGGGGTCATAAGAGGTCGTTAGGGGCCGGAATCGATAGTTGGGAGTCTTGAGGTGGTCTATAGAACGTGGTAGAAAAATGGGGTGAAAATAAGATGGGGTCCAAGACATTGCCTCTAAAGGCCTCGACAAAGGCTATTACCACTATTTTTTGAGGTTACGATGTCCCCAAAAAAATGCCAAAAATTTCCCCGGGCGCCCGATTGGTCAAAATATGATCCTAGACCAAGAGATTTGAGTTGAAAAGACCTAAAAAGGGATGACTACAAGGTTCTAGACGGTTCTCAGAAGAGTTTTTTTTTCCATCTGCGAAAAAGGCCATGAAAGGGATTATGATTTCGAGATTTCGAAAAAAAATTGCCAAAAATAACGGTAAAGATTTCAGAAAAGTCTTGAAATGGTCTATAACACGTGGTAAAAAAGCGTGACGTATATATGACAGCCCCAATTAAGTTGAATTTTTTTTTTTTTTTTTTTTTTTTGAGAAACCATTAAAGAGAACAAACCCAAATTAACATGTGAATTGCNCGTTATCAGCACGATTAAAGAGAACAAACCCAAATTAACATGTGAATTGCTCATATGAGCTTTGACGGGCAATGATTTATGCACTTGTCGCTGGTACATTCGTAAGAAAGCTTGAGATTATATAGTCTCCAAAACTTAGGAATACAATAAACTTCAAAACAATCAAACAAACAAATTAAGAAAACAAACCCAAATGTTACTTGTAATTCTTTCTTCCTCAATTCAATTCTCAGGATTGTCAACATGGCCTCTCATCACTTCGAGCTCTTTGGTTAGTCCTTTTGTTTATGGCATTTTAATTATTATATTTAATGATAATTATTGTTGAAATTTTATATACCATTGCTTAAAAATTGAATCTTTTTATCTGGGTTTTTGTTGAACACTTCATTGACCCCACAATAACTCTGAATTTATTCTGGGTATTATGTTTACAATTCTATTTAACTATTCTTAGTTTGTTGACTTGTAGAAGCAAGATTGAAATAGGAGTAATTTGTAATAAAGTTTCAATTTTTTTTTTAATGTTATTTGGTCGTTATTAAGGTGGAATGTTGAATTAATTTTGTTGTTTCAATGTTTTTTGCTTAAAGGAAGAAAATAATTGTTTGAGGAGATATAATAGACTAGTATGAAAGTTGATTCAGTAGAAAAGTATGTTATCTTACTACTATTGTATGAATATAGTGTGTTTTTGTCAAAGTTACTGTTTTGTCTTTGATCAAGTATTTTCTATTTTGGTTGGCCAGTTTATAGGTCTTAATTGTTGAATTGTCCTAAACTTGTGGTTTGAAGATCTTGTGACAGGGAAAATTTATCGAAATTTATTTTTGGTACCTAAGCTTTTGTTTGTTCTTGATTATACCATGAAGTATGTGATGTAATGATCTGTAAAGCCTATTGATTATTGACTTTGAGGATCAATATGAAAGGAAATCATTGTCGAATTGTTCTTGAAATAGAATGTAGTAAGATGTCTGTTTCGAGGCCACCTGTAGATCGAAGCAAACCACCATAATACCACTCTAGATTATAGGATATTTTTTAGAGGACTTAATTGCAGTTTAGGGTGTGGATGATGAAATTATTTTATTTTGGTCCTATTGCAGTTTAGGGTGTTCGAAGCAAATTACGTTTACAACCTTGATACATTCCAATTGTTGTTGTACCACACTGAGCCAAAAAATCGATACTGTAGACTTTATTTGATCTTTAATTTTGGATGCCAACCCCAAAACTCATTAATTCACCTACCCAGCCGATATCCACGCCTACAATGACACTACGATGTGTCTTTGAACCTTGGGTGTACCTTATCGTGAATATGTAAGAAAGGAAAGGCAAAAGGAAGTGCTAATGGAGTGAATGTTTCTTGATCATTTTGAATTACTCACCGTCTATGTTTTTTTGATGGGTTATTTTTCTGGTTGGAAAGTAAAAAATGCTCATTGTCAACTGAAATAATTGGTAGCAATGCCTTTTGAACATATGAACCTTTTCACGATTAGATATACTCCCCTTATCCTCTTAATGCTATTTAGTTTGATATGCACGCACCTTATTTTTTATGTGACGTTGCATTTGATTTTGATAACATTATGTACCTTTGATTATCACTCTCTAAATATGACAGGGGACTTGTATGTCCTGTTTGGTACTAGTTTCAGATGAATGGAGACCTCTTCTTTCTTCAGGGACTAGATAGTTTTGTTTTATATGAACATGCTGAATATGTTTGTCACAGACTCCACTGATTGGAGGTTTCGATAAAAAAATTTTAAAATAAGATTGAGTAACAAAAGAAGATAAAGGTAACACATCAAAAATTCTTGACAGAAATCAGTTACTGATTGCTGTCACGAACTTTGTCACCCGAGGATCAGGTTCAAGATGCATCAAGTGCAAAAGGGCCTGCTGACATTTACTTATCTAAAGTTACTACTAAAAACTATATCAGGAGATACCAATAATAATGATCGATCCTATGATTGTCTAACAGGTTTTAAAATTATGGCTCTCCCTTCTTTCTTGTCTGTTTGGAGGTTACCATATATCATTAGTAGTAGTAGTAGTAGTAGTTGACTAGTAGTGACCTTTATTTTTTCTGCAGTTCATATATCCTCATAATCAAATTATTATCGTCTTTTATGTTTCATTAGTATCTGAATTCAATTCGTGAACTCATGAACCGATAGGTTTTTATTGTATTGTTGCCGAATGTCCCCTATCCAGCAGATACAAGGGTATTTTAGCTAAAAAATGACGATTGAAGACCTGTGGTCACTATAGCAAAAACTTTGACATGCAGCTTTGATTATTAGTATGTCCGTTTTATTATAACAAGATCATCACTTTGTTATGAAGTCCATCATCAGCTTATTGCAATAGATCTTGATGCAGTACTGAACACTGCAGAATTGCAGATAGACTAAATGGGTTTGTGGTGTCTGATTATAATTTTGTGTGAAAATGCAGTTTATTTGAACTTGATAGCCTAGGTCCAACCTTTTCATGTAATAATAGATAAGGAAGAAGAATTCTAGGAGATGTGAAATGGTGTGATCTGTTTATGCAAAATTTCTTGAGTATTCAGTACTAAACCCTCCTATCCCCACATACTAAACTTCTGCTAAAATGCACAGAATGTTTGTTCTTCCTGACCTATCCAAAGTTTGCTAATCCCTCTGCCCATTGACTTCAACCCAAGTTAGCCAAAAGTGATATCCCAGTTTCTACTTTGCTAGAGTCTTAAAGGAGTTTAGTGAAGTTTGAGATTATTGCGTTTGTAGAGAGGATAGTACTCATTAAAATATTTGGATTGAATTGAGGTCTACGAAGTTATTGTGTAGTGCAAGCCTTCCATTGATAAGATTTATATTAGCCTTTTGTCGTTTTGCAGGGAGAAAAGACATACTACATTGATAGAGGTTGTGATGGCTATGAAGATATTTTCAAGCTCAATGCAAAGATAAATAAACGGAGGTGAATTTCATTTGCACTCTTGTTTTACAATTAACATATTAATTTTGATCATGAATATTGCTGATAATCTTATATATCTCAAACTAAAAGAGGATGGAGTTGTATGATACTTGAAAGGCCATTTGGCTTTGATGCAGTATTGCAGTGTCTTCTACTTCTAACATGCTGACAGATTCTCTTCTTTCTAAATATCGGGAGATGCAAATATACAGTTATATATATTATGTAATCTGACTGTATATAATCCTCACATAATGTCTTATTCTCTCTCCCCACAAATCATTTCTTCGGATTCCACCCACTTACTTTCGGTAAAATTGGGTGGCCCATGCCCGGTTTTGGCCTCAAAAAATTTTATGTTCACTTTATCCTTAAGATTTTCGAAAAGAGCACGCCGGTCTTTTTTTGCTCTTCCAACAGCCTTTTGAATCCTGAAAAGTTGTCCTAGGCCCTTACTTTGACCATATGAGCGTCGTGTAAAATTTTTGGCATTTTTTTTCCTAAGATCCTGGAACCCCCCAAAACCATGGATAATAGCCTTTGTTTTTGGCTTCCAAAGGGTTGTCCCGGGTGCCGTTTTGTTTTTGCCTTGTTCTTTTACCATGTGTTATGGGTGATCGTAGGACTCCCCACAATCGGCCTCGGCCTCTAAAAATGTGTTACCATCCCTCTTTGAAGATTTTTTGGAAGAATGAAAAAATAATTTTTTTTGCTCCCTCGAGATGCCCTTATGGCCTTTTCACGCCAAATCTCTTAGTCTAAGTTCATATTTTCACAATTCGGGCAAATTATAAAATTTTCGGCAATTTTTCTCGAGACCTTAGAACCTTAAAAAAAACTGTGTATAATAGCCTTTGTTCCAGGCTCCAGAGGGGCCGTTCTGGGCTCTGTCTTATTTTCGCCCTGTTTTTTTTACCATGTGCTATGGGCCACCTCAGGACTCCCCATGATCGGTATCGGCCTCTAAAAATTTGTTACCATCCCTTTTTCGAGGATTTTTCGGTAGATAAGATGGAAGAAGGGAAAAACAACTTTTTCGCTCTCCCGAGACGTTATTTTGGCCTTTTCACCCCAAATTACCTCGTAATGGTTCCTATGTTGACCATGTAGGCACCATGTAAAATTTTTGGCAATTTTTTCGGGAACCCCGAAACCTTAAAAAAACGTGAATAATATAGCCTTCTTTTGGAGCCTCTAGAGGGGCCGTCTCGGGCTTCGTCTTATTTTCGCTCTGTTTTTATACCACTTGCTCTAGACCACTACAGGACTCCCCATGATTTGTTTCAGCCTCTCCAAACGTGTTATCATCCCCCTTATGGCCTTTTCGAAAGAAGGGAAAAACATTTTTTTCAGGACCCTCTAAAAACTTGTGATCATCCTTCTTATGGACTTTTAACCCCAAATCGCTTTATCTGGATTTATATTTTATCCATACGGTTACCCTTTAAAAATATTGACAACTTTTTTTCAAGGACCCCGGAACCCCAGAAACTGTGAATATTAGACTTCATTTCAAGCCTCCGGGCCGTCTTGGGCTCTGTTATTTTTTATGTAGTTGTAATTAACGTGTGACTTCGCTTTTACAGGGGAGAAATCTTATACAAAATTTTACTGTTGAGATTCTCTTATCTAAACTTTGAGCCGTAGTGGAGCAGTAACTATGTATGCAATGTGCATATATCTTCTCCTTTTGTGAGCGTTTTATGCTTACAGGATCAGCAATCCTAACTTTTTGCTTGAAATTTGTGCTGGATAATTTGTGACAGAAGCTGGGTCAGCAAAGTTCATCAAGGTACCATCCATGAATCCTAATTTTAATCTTATTTTATTCTATCACAATGAGTTTCCTAGCTGTGCAAGTACTCTGATACTTATGGGGTCATCCAAAATATTATTCATAGCCATGTACTATAAATACTTGCCATGGAAACTCCTATCAGTCGAAATGAGAAGATTTGAAACTTTTTTAGGTGTGTTATAGACCTTGATATTGGAAGCAATAATTCCTTACTGCCTAGTAAATATACAGGTCAAGCGTCTGAGGTCAATTGGTGAATTAGAACCAAGGACATGATGTCATTCTTGAACAATACAAGGCTCTGTCCAAAGACAAATTTGATGTCTCAGTCACATCAATACTCCAACATTCTTTGCATCAGCTTTATATATTAATAATGCAAGACAGGATGGTATGCCATTTCTGATTAGAGCTGGGACAGGACTCACCACACACAGGTATGTTCTCGGAGTATGGCTGAATAATTAACTTCTCAATTTATCACAAAACACTTAATGAAATATACTTTATTATGAATTTAGTAAACATAAGGAATTACTGTTCATAGTCATTTTTATGACAAAAGACTTGATTGTGACGTATAATGAGAATGTACGACTTCCGATCATCATTGATTAAAAACATTTATGTGGGAGAGGCAAAGCTTATGAAGCTTAAACTTTTTGCTTCAATAGATGGTGGGGTAAATGGATGGAGAATTAGCCATGTGGAGAATATGGAGCAAGTAAGAGAATGGATAGCAAGATATGGAGCGATACAACATGAAAGTAAAACATATATGGAGTATTTGGTTATTAATGGAATCATGATGCAGATATAATTAAGTATACAAGGAAATTTATTTGTGTTGTGCTCAACTAAAGTTTGGTCCTTTAAGAATTTCTATTTGTGTCCTATGGCAGCTTTCTAGATAGTAATGTAATCCGTATGATCAGATGTGTTTCTCCTATGAGCTTTTTTTAGTTCATGCCCCTCTTATACCTTCCCTAACGACTGCTGCAAGAGAATGTTAAATGTCTTGCACTACTACTCTTCTCTTAAAACTGTTAGAAAAAACGGTGGCATCTGGTAACAATGTTACTATTGGAACGTCGATCACTTATTCCTAATCTTAAGGTCCCTATATTTGCAGGATTGAAATACGCATACAGTTTAATCATGTCCAGTAAACATATACAAGAAGTGTATGGGGCATAACATTGACTATGCCACTATTGAATTGATATTGCGAGATGTCCCTGTTGAGGCTATCTTAATCAAAATAAATAACAAGGTTCCTGGCTTAAGTTTCCATCTGGATGCTTCAGAGCTATATTTGCTTTACAAAGACAAGTAAGTCCATGTGCTTAGATCTCTACCAGACCTTCCGCCTTTATTTGTTTTATGATGCTGACAATTGACATGGAAATTCATAAGTTCCTAACTTGGAGATACTAAGGATGTACTTGCCAGAATTTGTAGTTTGGATATGAACCTTAAAAGAAGAATCACTTTCCGCTAACGTACATGTACATCAGTACATGCATGTAAGTAGAGAACGTAGGAATACTTCAACTAGGCGCTTTAATCATCATAATTATATGGTATACAATGAAATCCCTTACACAACCTACTGATGAGGCATTAGAAAAGGACTTTCTGTTTAGTCTCAACTCACAAGTCCAGACCTATACTTCTCAAGACAAAAATACATCAACCTAATTATTTACTTTGGTGGATCACTTTAGTTTGGCTAACCTATACAGCTATACTAAGTTTGATGACTTGTAAAAACAATTTTTCCTGTATAGCTATTAGCCAAAGCATATACTTCGTATATTGTACTCGTATATCCTAGAGAAAAGTTAGTTTTCCTGTCTTCCTGTTTCTGCACTTGGTAAGTTTTTCATCCTACACATATATGTGGAAGAGTCTGAGCATCCTTGGTTTGATTTATTTTTACAGAAATATAGATTTCAACTCAACACCTTTTCTTGATTGCATCACCTTGAGGTATGATGTTGAGGTGCTTGGTTCATACGAACACCTAATTCTCATTGCCATCAATAAAGACAAGTAGACAACTATATATGTTCATGAGGAGCGATGAACTTACTTACTGCTGCATGGTATATCCTCACTGCTATCCTCCAAAAACTTGACAGGAACAACTTCTGCCCAGAATTACACAACTTAGGGGGAAGAGTTCCTGAGGGAGCATACTATGATTACTATCCCGGGGTAAATCATGGAGTTTGATGGTTGAAAAATCAAGTATCCCTTCTTATTGTTTCGTGGCTTCCTTTATCAATCATTATACTTGAAATTCTATCACCATTACGCACTTTTTTTTTTTCCTTAAAAGTCTTCGTGTTTTGCTATTGCAGTTGCTTGAATTGTCAAATGACATTGCTAAAGGGTTGGTGATCAGTGATACTAGTGCCTAACACAGAGACAGAAGCCCAATTCTGACCAGAATTTTATGTAACCATTTTCTTGTCTCATTATTAGGTATGTATATCCATTTTATGTCCAAATAAGGTGCAAAAGGTTAATTCAATGATTATTATGTAGGTGGGGAAGAACTTTGGACCTAATGTACCTATTTTTGTTACTTAGCTAAGATAGCCTATATATCTTATGAGTTTTGATCTTGTGATGGTAAGTCCCCAACCAATTTTGGTGGCACTTCTTGCAATTGCCTAAGTTCGTAGGGAACCTTTTCAATAAAATGAATAAAGAGAAGGCCTTTTTTAAGTATGTTCGGGGCTTGATAAGTATGAATTTTGAATAGTTGAATATTACCTCTATAGAACTCTTTATAGTAATTGCATCATTTTGATTGTTACTACTCCTTACTTCCGTAGTATATCTTAATAAGTCATGCTTTCTCGACGTATACTATGAAATACGAGACAAATGTTTTACTATGTATGTGCTAAGTTTGCACCATGAAATCGAGGCTTGATTCAATTAATGGCGAGCTCGAAATCAAATCAAGTTTTGTTTGATGAGGAGAAAGTCAAATTAAGAATTCTCACCTAATCTTTTATCATTATTGTTATTATTATTATTATTATTATTATTATTATTATTATGTATAATGTTTTTCTATAATTATCTCGTGTTTTATCTGATATTGCCCAGTCCAAATGTGAATTGAGAATCTCTAAGGAACTGTTTTTTTTAAGTGAGTTGACTTACTCATCATGCATGATGTAATTGTCCATGACCAAAGAAGAGTTGATTCCAATTTCTAGTCAAGTAAATTATGATCATTAATATGGTGAATGAACAATGATATGATCAAGTAAATTACAAGGAAAAAGATGCTTGTGGTTGACTGATTTAAATTTTTGAAGTGGTTTATTGAGTTTAAAATGCACACCAAAAGGTAGGTTTTTGGGATGACCATTAATAAGTTAATAACGTTGTAAGTTTCAAAGAAAAAATAATTTATCAAACTCAAGTTTCAAAATACAATGTATTGACATATGATAATATGACAAGCATAAATATTGAAAAAAAATATACGGATAGCGATTTCCATACTCCTATTATCATTTCTGTACTTCATGTTTACAAGGAAAACTAGTTAAATAATTACTCCGTATTGAACAAAGCAAGGAGAGGAGTGCGGAAATCAAATAAAGGAGTGTCAAATTCACTACCTAAAATTCATCTTTAATTTTAAAGTTTTGATAGTTAATTAATAATTTAAGACTTTCATATTCAAGTCTTCAAAAACAACTTTTTTTTTTAATTTGCTTCTATGATTGTAAGGGTAAAGGTAAAACAAACACGCAAATTATATATCTAACCCGAGTTTCAAAATAAATTTATTAAAGCATCAAATTTATTAAAAATAGAGAAACCTATATCCATCTACCATTATAAGGAATATATATGTTATTAGATTTGGATAGTCTATCTAGTGAGTAGATGTAGTTTTGCCCGTGAAAAAAAGTACGAAGTATAAGAATTAAAGGTCTTGTTGCATCTACATTTACACAGATTTTAGGCAAAAGGTCTTTCCTTAAATTCTAATTAAACAACAAGACAAATCTAAAGATTGAAAAATATTTATTTTATCTTTATTCTCTAAATTTTTTTTTTTTTTTTTTTTTTTTTGATAGGGAATTAGAAAGGCGGGATTTTAGTTCTCTAAATCGTGTGTTTTAATATGGAAGAAAAAAAATTGTTATTTAGTTTATCCTAAAGTCTCCCCTTATTGGGCCTAATGCTTGTCATTTTAGGTGAAATGTCTCTATTTAATTCTAACTACCACGTTAAAAAGTTATCAAATTTTTAAAAGTATCCTACTCTTTAAAAGGTTGCAATTTTACATTTTACACATGGAAAAATAAAAATTTAGCATTGAGAAATAGAAAATAAACATGTAAAAAATTAATACGCAAGTAAATATTTAATTTAATGAATAAAAAAAAAACTCTGAACAAACTACTTCGTAACCAAATTGTTAGCATTGAGAATTGAGATATGCTCATATGCTATCATTGAGAAATGGGAGTTGATTAATTATATTATTTCGTAGACTACTTATTAAAACATGGCTAATTGCAATTAGTGTATAAAGTATTAATATCACTTATTGTATTGTTGAGGAGTACTCACCATGGTCAATTACAAAGCAGTCAGTCAAAAGTTAATGGAATAATAGAAGCACTAATAATACTTTTCTCCTCTTAAAAAAGAAAAAGAAAAAGAAAAAACAAAGTCATGTTACACATAAGGTTGTCGGCATCATATCCATGACATCAATTTATATCTCAAAATTTTGTGGCAAACATTACGTTATGGAATGTGATGCAATCCTTGATTCTTTCCAACCTAACCATATGTCATTAAAACCTCATCATCCTCCACACCCTTTTGAAATTACTATTCTACCCCTCCCCTCATCATTGTCTCATTATAATTCATCTCATGAATTCAACCATTTTTTTTTTTTTTGAAGTTTGAACTCAACCATTTTTAGGTGTTATATGTTTTATAAAAATACATTACACACTCAAGTGGTCAAATTCAAATTGGTACGTATTTACTTTTTTGAAGTGTTGTAATGACCGAAAGGTATGACATAATTAAAAGATAAAATTTTCACAAGATATTATCTTTTACATCAATATATTCAATAAGGTTGAAAAAAAAATGGACCCCTACTAAATTATTTCACACATCTTTCAAATGAAATTCATGGGCTTTAAATGGAATAAAGTTGATTATCCTCTTTGGTAGTGTGTGTCACTTAAAAAAATGATATAGACATTATATCTTAAATTCTTCCTCCAATTTTTTAAAATAATAATCTATGTATTGAGACGAGTTAAATGATATTAATATGATTATATTTTTCTTCATGTATTAATTATAATAACTAATCAAAGTATGGTGAACTGATGAATGAATAGTGCTCTAATCAAATTGTTAAATCTAAAAACAAATTGAAGGAAGTAATTGAAGTATCTTCTACCAAACCATTTGATTACTTTACCAATATATCTCAGGGGTGTTTGGGGGATTATAGGAATCAAGAGGGTACCTTGTAAATTTGGTGATAATTCTGGATACATAACGAAATAATTGCCTAGGTTGCATGGATGCAAATAACAATACTCATGTATCATAGGGGTACAATTAGTACGATATATTTGTACAATTAAGAAATTTAGGTATAACAATAAATATATTAAAATATAAAGAAATTTAATGAATTCTTGATATTTTGGATTATTTCAATTTAACAACTACGGTAAAATAAGTTAATACCAAATATTTCAAAAATATATACTCCGTAATTAGTTTATATCGATTTTAAAAATAAAAGAAAAAATACAATGATTTGAAAATGGCAAAAATTGATAAGTAATTTCTATTCATCAATTTTATGATAATAAAAAAACAAGTCATTAGTTCATTACATAATATTTTTCATTTTATGAGAATAACAAAATATACCATTAAATAATATTTTTCATAAAACAAAAAAACTCGTCTTAAATCCAAAAAAGACATACATGAATAGATAGCAAGTACCCTTTTTTTTAAAAAAACCCAAAAAGTACACCCAAGGTACAAAAAGAAAGACCATAATGTTAACAAAGTCATTACAATAGTATTAGTCAATTAAATTAACATTTACCACATATCTTATTCTTTCTTAATAAGTAATTATTATTATTATAACTTGTAGCACACATGACACATACTCTACATGTTACATGTTTATATAAGCAAATATCATATTTCTTTGGTTGTCAAAAAAACCCACCCTTCTTTTCCTTCCCACAAACAAAAACACTTTCATTCATCACCATGTAGATGAAAGCACAAATAATCTAATCATTTTATTTATCTAACAAAACTATCATCCTTTATTTAATTCATTTAATGAGATTATTAATGGAGACCGAAACAAAGAAAAGAAAGCTTCCAAATATCGACGTTTACGAGGAAGAAGAGGAAGATGAAGAAGTAAAGATAGAGAAGTTCTTTGCGCTTATCAGAAGCGCAAAGGACATCCGTGATCAGTTGCTTGATTCTCAAGAAACTCGACCGCCAGTGACGACGGGAAATGCGACTACAAAACCTGAAAAAACGGTCGCAAAAACAGATAAGACGGTCGCTAAACAAGATAAAGCGGTCGCTAAAGTAGATAAATCGGTCGCAAAATCTCATAGGAAAGAGAAAAGTTCAAAAGATTCACAAAATGATGTTGTTGCAAACGCTGATGTTATGATGATAAACCAATCTTCAACGCCCGCCGTCGCTTCTGCTAGTGGTGGCGGAGGCGGCGGAAGTGGTGGTGGTAAGATTAGCAGTTCATCAGCATCAGAGGAAGAAAAAGGAAGTAAAAAATCAGCAGATTGTAAGAAGAATTATCAAGAGAGTAGAATTTTCTTGGATCTTAATCTTTCTTTGTAATAAATTATTATTATTATTATTATTATTATTATGAAGACTTTCTTATAAGTATATGTTATTATTATACATTAGATTTTTAGCTTTGTTATTATTATTATTATTATTATTATTATTATGCTATAGTATAATAATAATTCTTTTCTTCTTTAATGGAATTTTCAACAGTAATTATGGATTTTTTTGTTGATATGATTATACCATCTTCAATTAATTTGAGAAGGTGAGGTATGATTTCAGATCTAGTTGAAAAGTAAGAACAAGAAAAGTTATATCACGTATTTGGTATCGTATCGTATTGTATTTTTTTTAAGGTATACTACGTATTTTACACAATTCGACATGAAATTCACATGGAAAGCTGTTCATAACGGCTAGTTGGCTAAGGTTGGGTCAAAAAAAAAAAATCTGCAACTTGAACCACTCAAAAAATATTGATAGTCATAGACTCATAGAGTTATAGCCACATGTTTCGTGCATTTTGGTGTAATGACAACGAAATTTTGGGACCTTGTACTATTTGTCGGTTCTAAGCTTATGTTTTTTCTTTTTCATGCCTAATGTATTGGCATTTATTATGACAAAAAATTATAATCTTTGAGGTAAAATTGTCTAAAATTACTTATTAAATGTCACTTTTTGAAAAAAACTACCTAATAAAAATTTTATTTTACAAAACTACCTAATATAACATTTTTATTCTGATAGCACTACCAACTAAGTGAATCCGTCAAATATATAGTTTGTGGGGCCATCTTTAATCTTTTTCTATTTTTTTCTTGATTGATTGGCAACTTCCATGCTCATAGGTAAAATAAGCTAAAGACTAAAGCATTTTCCAGCATATTAGATGTCCAAGCTTTATTTCAGGACATTGCAGAAAAAGATCCCTCCATATACTTATGACATTAGAGCACTTATCTCTAATAAGTTCACCCATTAGATTTAATTGTAGGTTGTCGTCAAAAAAGCCTTAATCAAGATTCATTCATCTGTGGTGTTGTAAAATAATTGTTGTGGATAATATTCAACATTTTTTAGGCAAATTGGATTACAAGATAAAAATGTCAGAAATTAAATTGAAATGCCAAAATATATTGCCAATTTACAATCTACCTTTGTTAATGGAGGAAGCTTATGCCTGTTTAAGTTAAAGGAAGCTTCTTTCGTTTTCAATTTCATATTTTTAGAGAGAGAAATATGAATTTGGGAATTCCAAGTTGATTTTTTGTGAAAACTGGTTTGATTAATTAAGATGGAGATGAAGGTATTGGAAAAGAAATGGAAATGGAGGAGTAATAAGGAAGTTGAAGGGATGTAGCAAGGAAGAAGATGGAGATGGAGGAGTAATAACGAAAAAAGAGATGAAGGGTAGTTTAGGCAATTCAACAAAATAGCAAAATAAACGATAAAGTGTGACTCACTAACGGAATATGTGATCAATTATGTTAGTTGGTAGTGCTACCAAAACAAATGTGTTATATTAGGTAGTTTTGTAAAATAAAATTTTTATTAGGTAGTTTTTTTCAAAAAGTGACATTTAATATGTAGTTTTAGACAATTTTACCCATCTTTAATGTAATTTACCTATCTGTAAAATCCTAATGGACATTAATCAATGAATTTCAACTAACCATCGAGTTGTGAACGAAGATTGGACAACAACAAAATCAATCTCAAACACACCATCTGGAAGTCAAAAAATGTAGACTAAAGGTCTGTTTACTTCAGC
Source organism: Suaeda aralocaspica (assembly GCA_016808085.1). NCBI lineage: Eukaryota > Viridiplantae > Streptophyta > Magnoliopsida > Caryophyllales > Amaranthaceae > Suaeda > Suaeda aralocaspica. Next base: position 3,161,883 of record PYUH01003976.1, read on the forward strand.
TTAAAATCAATTCAGTTTATCTTTTATTTTGCTTCTCATTAATCCTTCATAAAAAACTTTCAGTTCAATTCAGCTGTTTTCAGCTGAATAAAAAGGCCCTTAGGACCTGTTTACTTCAGCTTAAAATCAGTTCAGTTCAACTCCGTTCAATTCAGTTAAGCTCTTCTTTTATTTTGCTACTTAAGTACTTATTAATCCTTTATAAAACTTTCAGTTCAGTTCACTTTAGCTTCAATCAGTTCAGTTGAAGTAAACAGATCCTTAGAGCCTGTTTATTTCAGCTAAAAACAACTGAACTGATTGGAGCTGAATTGAATTGATTTGATTTTAAGTTGAAGTAATAGGCCTTAAAGCTATAATTCAAGTCCCCTAAGGTTTATGATCCATGGGAAACAAATGCTTGAAATCTTGCAACGTAGTAGGTGCGTCATTAGAATTTAACATTCTATTAGCACTAGAAAAGTTTAGACAATGCTGGAAAAACAAGAAAGGCTCATGCTCTCTGTTCCCATGGTGTGTCTATAAACCACACGTTACATGTTTTTATTTGCTGAAATGGGGGCAGGACTTGTAGATATGACCATTAGATTGCGAAAAATATATGGGCCAAAAACAGGATTGACTATTATTTCCATATTTTATGGATCACGGGTTGAAGTAACTTCATAAAATTTTTTGGATCATAGTATTTGAGCCACGGAAATTCCTTAATACTATTTATTAGCATAATAAAGTCCATTTTACGATGCTTAAATATCGAGAAACCCCATGAGTCCCCATGGCTAGAGATTGAAAAACTTTACATGACCCACCAACGACACCAAATTGAGCAAAAGCCAACTATTATTAACGAATTTAGGCTGGGGGTCTAACCCGTTTAAGTATATGGTTCAACATGACGAATTCAACTTGTAAATGAATCATGTTAAAGTTATGAAGGACCAAATCACATACTACATAATATTTGACCCAATTTCAACTTGCAAAAATTAGCAAAACCTAACATGGTTACACGACCCAAAATTGACACTTGATTAGTGGGTGCGTCTTTGTGTGAGTCCAGCATTCTAACATATATAGATAGTCACACATAGCTGATTCAATATGATTCAAGTATTCAACTAATAGCCCTACCATGAAGGCATGGTGTGTACATGCAAGAAATCCCTCACGGGGCCAGCATGAAGTGTAATAGTGAGTCCGTTAGTAGCTAATAGTCTCCAACATTTTTACTTTTTTTTTTCCAAAAAGTCGAGCAAAAATACTCATATTTCCTTTATCCTTTTTTTCCCATCAAAATATGATAGTCTTCTTTGGGGTTTCATCTTCCATATTCTTGATATACGGAAGTTGATTCCAAAGTTGGTTTACATGGTGTTCTATTGATGATTGATTCCCATTGGTTGATTACAAGGAGAAAGAGCTTACTGAAAAGTCAAGCAAACAAGCAGAAGCAACAAACATATACGCTTTCGATAGCCTGTTGAAAAGTTATGTGTGCATCACCGTAGTTACTATCACCTACTATGCATTTGCTTATGTCTTATGTATCCTATGAAGCTTTATCAAAAAGCCATGAATGCATCAGCAGCTGCTTAGGAAGCTTCACCGTCAATCCGCCTACAGTAAGATCCTTGCATAAAAGATGTTGTCAAAAGCATAAACTTTAAACTATAAACAGTCTAATGAAGAAACAAATAATAGGGGTAACGAAAATTATGGCCATCAATATATATTTCTTTTTTTCTTCCCAATGCAAAATAATGGGCATCCTGTTATTAGTCAATTATAAGCACTCGTAGAATAAAGTTGATGATGTGAAAATTAATGTTTATACCAAGCATGGGTCCTCAGTGAACATATTCCAGTGAAAGTGTGGAAAATCAGTCCAAATATGCACTCAAAATCAATCAAACTAACAAACACAAGAAATTAAAGTCCCATGCCCCAACCAGCAACGAGAGGCCATATAGCGGCCCTATGACGAAGAGGGATGTATGCTACTCAGGAAATTTCCATGTATGTCTAATGGTGAATATATACTTGGTAAATATTCCTCGGTAGATCGCAATCCATATTCATAACACATCACACATCACTCTTTTGTAAATTTCAGACTTATATCATCATATGAAAGGACATTCGAGCTGCTTTTGATAGAAAGTGAAATGTACCTTAATTGGAGACCATACATTCCTTAGCAGAAGTTAGATATTTGTGATACCCCAAAATTTTATGCATGAAGGAATCCGATGACCGAGTCACTGCAACAGATATTATGCTTCGAAGTAACAAGCTTGAAATCCATGAGAACAACCATTACCCGCCCGCCTTGGTACAAGGCCTTCAAAATTCTTTCAGCAAACATCCAATTCATTTCTGTACCTGAATTTCACAAGGATGACAGGATGATGCCATCAAAACACACAAAGCAGCCAACAAAGAAGTAGCACTTACAAAAACAAGGCATTCATTTTCAATATAACTTTCTCCAGTTCTCCTAGCATACATTTGTGTGAAACTTCAAATTCTGAAGTTGCAATAATTTCATAATGTCTCAAAAGAATAGCAATTTGAACCATCAAAAACAAAATCTCAACAGTTCATAAAATAAATACAGAGTAACCAGAAAGCCTCAGCCGCAAAAAATGGTCATCATTAACAGAAAACCTAGACAACAATACATTACATCATTCCGGAATTCTTGCTAATTAAAGAAAAATGAGAAAGATGGATAGAGACCATAGATTGTATGACACCAACAATAACATGTTCTTTAATTTGCTTAGCTTGGTTTTCAGATATAATATGTCAGCTGCTTTTCTTCAGTTATTTAAGTAATACCTTTCTAATTATATACTTCAAAATGTGTAGCCAAAATAAAAGACCATCCCATGATCCAGTATTGTTTGAACTGCGAATTGACTGATAAACAAATTGCAGTATTAAATGCAATCATAGAATCAAGCACAACAAGTAAACTAGGTAAGCAAGGATGAAAGTTTAACCCATTAATCGTACCCTTGAACTTTTGAAAAATCATTACTGCCTCCAATCAGTCAAAATAAGTTTAAACTGTGGACCTTAATGTATTCTTTGTCAAAAGGTCACTCAATTGCCAGCAAGAAGACGAAATAACAATGTCAAAGCGAACACTTCCTTTCCAAAGTAAATCATGAATCGTCTGAAGTGGAACAGAGCATGGAAAACTAATGAATTCACCCTCATATCCTTGAGGGGAACAGAGCATCCAATTGAAATATTATAAAATTTTGGTTTGGTGTCATACAAGAACATTTTTTTTAACTTAGTAAGAATATCCTTATGTTAGAATTTAAAATTAAAGAGGAAAAATAAAAATTGTCAAAGTAAAATAAAAACAATGAGTTCAGATGAACGAGTATAGAGGTTCATTCAAGACAAGGTCTTAACCGGAATTTGTTGCCAGAGCAGGCTCATAAGGTTCTCAGATACAAAGAACAGGACCTGCGACCAAAAGGCATAAACTCTTCACTCCCGTGCAAGCAATAAGGAAAATAACCTACATCAAGGCAACCAAATTAAAGTATTACATGGAGATTGCTAAATAAGTAAAAATGTACTCCGTAAAATTGTTCTTGTTCCACATCATACACAAACAACAATTATTTTTTGTTCCAATATAGTAAAAAGTGAAAAGGATCGTAAGCATGACCCAACAAAAATAAGAAGCTCCAAACAGAAAAAGGGAAAGCAAACCAAAAACTGATGGATGGCTACCCAACAAATCTACCAGTCATCTACCATCAAACATATTAGTAAAACTAAGAGCACTCAAGAGTTAGTACAATACTCAAGAGGCTTGCCATTGTTGTTAGCTGTTAGATGATCCGATGCCAAATTTATCCACAAACACAATTCTGTTTTACAACTTTTATATTTTTAATCAGAGCAGATTGCAAATTAGCAATGGTCACACAGAAAAGCATACTCTTAATCTGCAAAGTCAAGGTTGAGGTAAAGTTCTGCCACAAGTCAACTTAAAGCAAGGCAGCTCACCAGATGCTCTCAACACATGCTAATCAAGCACACATATAGTAACAAAGATAGATACCATAAGAATAGAACTATGATTTTGTCTTTAATCAGAAGGAATAAGGGTGTCATGGTGGCAACACAAGCAAGAACTCTTATATATTTGTTGCTGCAAATTAGCTTAACAAAACGTATTTTCGAAGTAATGCACAGCATTGTATGATGGCTTGTTCCAAGACAGATTTTCGTACCTGTTCTGTCAACCCCCTCCTATGTGCCTGTTTATCAACCAATGAACCAAAACCAACCACAGAAACACATAACCCATCATCTGCAAATAATTTGGGAATCAAGCTAACAATCTTCAACTGCACTGATTTTCCACAAAGAATCCGTGTAACTAGTACATATGCATTCCCACATAAAACAAAGCAAAGCAAACAATGTCCTTGTAATTAATATGAAACTGTCTAAATACTTTATCAATCATAACTTAACTCTACATGAAAACTTATAAAAAATAACTTACCATCAGTACCACACTTATTCTGCAAATCAGATGTGATAAAGGCCTATTAGATGGACATAAACGATCAGGAACAAAGAATTTATTATCAGCTTAATTAAAAAAAAAAACACACAAGTGCTGGTTTTCAACTTTTCATTTTAAAAATATGAAAATAGAACATGCATTGTCCAAAAAGCCTTAAACTGTAAGAACATAAGATTACCAACATCAGAGACTTGGAGAGGAAGTGGAGATCATAATCAAACATGCATCATCATGATTCAAAAATCGGACAATTACCAAGTAAACTTACCTAGATCCATCATGAATTTCTGCATATACTGATATACTTTCCATCAAAGCAATTTGGTGGTGCATTCAAGATGAGTAAATTGTTGTCTACCATGACAGCAATGCAATTGAATCCAAGATTTCCAACATTCCAACACACCAAACAGCCTTTAAATGAATAAAGGAATACCGCTTTGAATTCAAAAACAATTAGGGTCCAACCTTCCAACGACTAATGTGACATTAAATCAATCATCTGCCCAAGCCAAATGGTAAACACAACAGCCACCTACAAAACCAAATCAACATTGACTAATTTGAACAATTGAACTCATCATAGCCTCGATTTTTACCCCTTTACTTGAATTTGAACAATTGAGCTGTACAAAATCTCATGGGACCATTTTAATGGCGAAAAAGATGACCAATGAACATCAAAGGGAAGGCACAAAAACAGTACTTTGGAAAACTCCCAAAGCCTAATTTACCATGATAAGTCAAAAATCCAATAAGCAACATGCCACCATCATAATAGATGAATGCAACACTATACCACCATACACCATCTTTCAGGACTCGAACATTTACCATCATAATTCAAATAGCAATAGTTATCATCATATCCGCCAAAATCCAAGATATACCAACACATTCGAAAATTCCGACACTTACCATTATAATTGGTTAAGAAACCCAACATTTTAAAGAGAATTCCAATGTATTAAATCAAACGACTGCCAACATCATCCAAAATCCAACATTTAATATCATAATTCAAATATCTAAAATTTACCCTCATCTAGCTAAACCACCGAATCCAAAATCCAACATCAAGAATTAATCGTTCATGCATTGGAATCAATAACCTCATAATTAACAGCAAAAAAACAAAAGATTACATAATTGATTACCAAGAAAACCCTCAAACAATTTGGTGGCGCATTTATGGTTGCCGAATCGTCTACTGTCGGCGGACAAGGGATTGATGAATCCTCGATTTTCGACATTCCGACATACCAATGCAAATACCCCTTAATCGAATAGAAGAATGCATTCAATTATTGTTTATCAAATAATTGGTTCGAATTCAATCAAATTAGGGTCTAACCAATTACTTGACAAAAAAATTGCTGCAAAACCGTAATTGAAATTGACTAGTTTGAACAATTGATTGTTTTCTAGGGTTATTGATTTTGTTAGGGTTTGAATAAGGAAAAAACGAACATAATTAAAGCGTAAAGCGACGAACACTTTGGTTCTGGGAAACTACAATTCTTTATTTCATTTTTATAGTTTATTATGGCATACGTTAGGCATTACTAAACTGTTGCGTCAACATTACGCCGGATTAATAACATGACCGACTTGTCACGTGCTGAAACTCCCACCCATGTATGCTAGTCAAGGTTAAACCCTTTCCTAGTATATAGTTAAGGCTGCAAAACCCTAATTGAAATTGACTAGTTTGAACAATTGATTGTTTTCTAGGGTTATTGATTTTGTTAGGGTTTGAATAAGGAAAAAACGAACATAATTAAAGCGTAAAGCGACGAACACTTTGGTTCTGGGAAACTACAATTCTTTATTTCATTTTTATAGTTTATTATGGCATACGTTAGGCATTACTAAACTGTTGCGTCAACATTACGCCGGATTAATAACATGACCGACTTGTCACGTGCTGAAACTCCCACCCATGTATGCTAGTCAAGGTTAAACCCTTTCCTAGTATATAGTTAAGTAAAGCAACGAAAGCTTGAATAAGAGAGTAAGAAAGCACAAGTTTATGAATATGAGTTTTATTTCCTTGAGAGAAACTGAATACAATACTTATGTTATTGTACCTAGGACATCCTACTTTCCTACTGAATCTAGGACATCCTACTTTCCTACTGAATCTAGGACATCCTACTTTCCTACTGAATCTAGGACATCCTATTTTCCTACTGTATCTAGGACAGGTGAGAATACCCTAGAATATTCTACAATGTTCCGGACCCTTCCGGAATGTGCTGTACTACTCTAGGCTTTTCAATGAGGTTCTAGAGTCTTCCATACTCTTCCAAGCGTAGTAGACAACCTTTTCACCATGTATGAACCTCGTTACAGAAATATAGCACTGCCGTCCCCAAAAGTACTACTTATTTGCAGAACCAGTATTATCCTGCAGCACTATTATTTCTTGTAGACTGCCTACTATAGGGAGATGAGTGTTGCTCGCACAACACCTGGGCGGCTCCCCCTGGGATCCTTATGCCCTCGTTCCAAGGCAATAGGTGGGTCATTGGGTCACTCGTGACAGACGACTGACATCTACTTATTTACTGGCGTTTGAGGTCATTGCGTTTGGTAAAATTAATAAAAAGGGGAAAGGATAACAAAAAGTGTACTAGTCACTATAAATCATGACTCATGAGCAATTACCTATACTCCATCTCCATAACAAATAGAAAGAAAAACATATTTTTAATTAAACATGGTCGTATCGCAACATTAACATCATAGATCATCAAAATCATATCAACATGGGGCGGAAGAAAAAGGCGACGACGTGATCTGTTTCTTACGGGCTTACGGGATGAGATGTGAGGAGTTGCTATGGATGTTTTGTTTGTGTCGGAAATAATTTTTGTTTTCACAGTTTTTAAATCAGAATAGGTAAAAGTAATTGTTTCCGTCAAGAAACAATAAATGTTACCTCTCATCAGTAACCAAATAAACGATAACGGTAATTGTTATTTGATTATTTAGGGGTCTGTTCCCACTTTTTTATTGCGAAGTACTTGGAGTATTAAAGGTGAGAATAGAATTAAAATATAAAATGACAAAAATGTTATTAATGAAAAAGGGATGGAAGCAATTTGTAAGCTAAAAGTGTTTGCGAATTACATTCCAATCTATTTGAAACTTTATTCACTTTTTATTTTAAACATGGAATTGAATTTTTTTCAATCTATTCTCAGTTTCTCATTTCCTACCCTAATCCCTAAATTTCAATTAGGACTTGCCAAACACTCCGTTTATTCAATTCACTAACACCTTCCTCGAGTCAACAAAGAGCGACACCTTCACCATAGCCACACTAATGACCACTTATTACTAGGGTTGTGCAAATTCTGATCTAAACCACAAGTGGATTTGGAGCGAACGTGAACACCAACCTGACATTTCAGACTGATCTTCGATCCAGCAAAAGTATTGATTATGAGTTTCCAACCCAATCTGGTCTTGGACCTTAACTAAATAACTATATACAATGACTTATTAAACACAAATACACTAACACAAATAACTAGTAAAACAAGTTAGAATTGACAAGGATGATCACCTTGATTGACATGTATCAATTTAATAGAAAATTAGAGAGAGTTTATAAATTAATTATGAGAAGAGAGATGAGAGTGAGAGATATCTCAAGCAATTATAGTTTCCCTTTCGGTTTCAGTTGATCCTAAGAGCAGATATTATTGCCACCCTTGTGGCTCCTAAACACAAAAAAATTATAAGAAAAAAAGATCATATTACTCCGCAAAATTTTTACAATAAAACTACCATAATGATAAACATGACAAGCCCAGTAATAAAGCATAACTTTGTGGATGCTATATAGGAGTACGTAGTTTGTATAAAGTCTCATCTTAGAAGGTCATACCACAAAACTAGGGGTGGCCACGGGCGAATTGGGTTGGGTTGGGCTGGATTGGAAAATTATGAACCGTGTTCAACCCACTAGTTTGGCAAATTAGGCTGGGTTGGGTTTTTTTCAACCCACGCACAAACCATGTAGGTTGAGGTGGGTTAGGGAGCGGGTTGGGTTGGTGGGTTTGTGGGCTGGGTTTGATTGGGTTATGTCATGGGTTGGTGGGTTGGGTTAGTTGGGTTAGGGCATGGGTCAATGGGTTGGGTTGACAGGCTGGGTTGGTGGGTTATGGGTCGATTGGTTGAACTGGATTGGGCTAAGTTTCATGGGTTGTTGAATTAGTGTAACTTTGTTAAATTGCAAATTTGTAAGTAATGAAATTAATCAAACATTAAAAATAACCAAGTATTGATATAATTTTTTTTGATCTTAAGTATTGATATAATAACGAGCTTAATCTATGAAAATATTATTTTTTTAACTTTAATGTAAAATTTGTAAATCCTAATTCTTAAAATACAAAATTAATTTAAAATAAATTCATAACTTGGAAAGTTACAACACAATAGTAAATAAAGGAAGAAAGATTACATAAATATTATTTGTACATATTTTACATAACTTACATTAAAAAATAATAAAGCTATAAAAAAAAAGGGGTGGGGGAGGGGGGCAGGTTCATGGGTTGGGCTGGTGAATTGAACTAGATTGGGTTGTGGGCTGGGCTATGTGGCGAATTGGGGCGAATTGGGCTGGGTTAAACGAACTGGCTGGGTCATGGGTTGGGTTAGAAAAACACGATCCATGACCCACACCCTTAATTAACGGGCTGGTTTGGGTTGGGTCGTGGGTCAAGCAAGCCTGACCCATATGGGTCATTTGGCGAGCTGGGTTAGGGTTGGGCTGGGTCAACCCAGCCCATAGGCAATCCCTGCATAAAACTACCATAATGATAAACATGACAAGCCTAATTATAAAGCATAACTTTGTGGATGCTATATAGGAGTACGTAGTTTATATAAAGTCTCAGCTTAGAAGGTCATACCTACATCTTTACTCAAATCATTCTAACTTCGAACCGAATGAACTAGAGCATATATATTTAAAAGAAAATTTGGAAGAAACAACTTTCTGGTTGCATTTTTACAAATATAAATTATTAATAAAAAGAATGAGGGCATGTTTATTGATTGGAGCTAAATTGAGAGCTGAACTAAACGGATTTAAAGCTAAAATAAACAGGCCCTGAGTCTAACGGGTTTAGAATCGGAAAAAATAAGTTTCGTTCGGTCCAAATTAGATTTTTTCAAGTCTGGTCTGTAATTTGTAGAAAGCAAGTAGTTCTGTCCAATAGGTCCGGTGCACACCCCTAGCTTTCGCTATGGCCACAATAATGACCACCTTCACCAATGTCCACCATTGCCGACAACTACAGTCTTGCTACGACTGTCATTCAAACCCTGCCTTCACCACCTTCGTTCAATCGAAATTCGCCAACTTTGTTTACCGTGGTTGGTTAGCGTTTTAGATCACTCAAATCAAGACATCAAGTGGTGGTGGTGGTGTAGGGCAAAACGTGCCCAAATTCTTGGGTGCACCTGGAGCACCTTCCTCTAGGTGCTCCCGGGCGCGTGTAAGACACGCGCGACAGTTTAAATTTTTTTTTTTTTGTTCTGAACTACCAGTGCTTAGGTAAAATGAACATTAGTGTTTTTGTTCTGAACTTTAATATTTTTTAACTGAACATTAAGGTTGTTCTTATGTAAAATGAACATTCATGTTTTTGTTTTGAACATTAATTTTTTTATCACTGAACATTGATTCAGTGCTTAGATAAATGAATATTTATATTTTTATTTTTAACCTTTATGTTTTTGAATTGAACATTGGTGTAGTTACCTTGAACAATGATGTTTTTTGGATCATATAGTTTTTTGGTGAACTTTAATGTTGTTATTTGAACATTATTGTTTTAAGATTGAACATTTATGTTATTATTTTGAATATTAATTTGAATTTATACATATAGATCCAAAAGAGCTCGTGTACCATCTACAACAATTCATTTTTTCTGAATGCTCAGAATTTTTACGAAAAAGTTCAAAAATATGATTACATTAATTACAAGAGAAATAACTGTTTGTTATACAAATCAAATGCTTCTTCATCATTGTTCACTTTTACATACAACAATTCAGATTCATCAGCTTCATTTACAATCATTTGGATTGAATCATCTGCAAAAATTGAAAACATTAAAATTAATAAGCTGAACACTAACTCATTGTACAACAATTAGAAGAACATAACTGAACAACAATTCATTTTTTCTGAATGTTCAGAATTTTTATGAAGAAGTTCAGAAATATGATTACATCAATTACAAGAGAAATTGAACAACAATTCAATTTTGCTAATGTTCAGAATTTTTATGAAAAAGTTCAGAACAACATATTAATATAGAAATTTAATTTTTGAACATTAATTCATTTTTTCTGAACATTTATGAATCTTCATCGGGATATATGCAGAATTTAGTTTACTTATAAAAAAGTTCAGAAATTCAACATTTTTATGAAAAAGTTCAGAACAACATATTAATATAGAAATTTAATTTTTGAACATTAATTCATTTTTTCTGAACATTTATGAATCTTCATCGGGATATATGCAGAATTTAGTTTACTTATAAAAAAGTTCAGAAATTCAACATTTTTATGAAAAAGTTCAGAACAACATATTAATATAGAAATTTAATTTCTGAACATTAATTCATTTTTTCTGAACATTTATGAATCTTCATCAGCATATATGCAGAATTTCAGAACAATAATTTCTAAACTCTAATTGAAACTTTTTGAACGTTTATTAAATGAAAATATGAAAAATTTGACGAAAATTATAGCTTACAAATTTCTGTAAAATCTTCATTGATTATTTCTTGTAAATCTTCGTATGTTTTTGTGTTGTTTTGATTTGTATTTCTTTGAATGTTTTTGTGTTGTTTTGATTTGTATTTCTTTGATTTTCTGTTGAATCTGTCATGATTGACATTCGGTTTGAAATTAGAGAGAGAATTGTTTTGATTTTGAGAGAAAGAAGAGAGAGAATCAGAGGAAAAAAAACGCGACAAAGTGCGTATTTATATCAGTTTGCTGCTGTAGTTTTTGGCAACTGCAAAACGCAGCGTTTAGCACCCGGAGCACCTAGAGGAAGGTGCTCCGGGTGTAGGTAATCCCAATTGCAAAACTTGACTGAATATGGATGATGGTGATTTTGATAGGATTTGGAGTTCGAATAAAGGTGGCGGTGGTTTGTGTGGCAATAGAAGGTTGAATTGAGTGGTGGTTGAATGTGGATGGCGTTGGGGTGGTGTTAAAATAAGTAAATTGATCAAAACGAATAAAGTGGTAGTCTCCTGATTGCTTAATATATTTGTTGATAAATTTAAAATAACTACAGATTCTAAATTTATAACATCATTTTATAAATTCCAAATTTATAACATTGTTATTAGTTAGCATGAGTACTCCGTATCTTGTCTCATTGGAAAACTAAATCTGTGATATACAATAATTTTAAATGGTCTTAAAAATAAAAATCATTTGGATGTATGTTTTTGTATATTAATTACTTGTGTGCATTGCGTAATTGAATATACATCCGTAAAATCACACTAGATCCAGAGTACCCCAGCCTGTGTGTGAGTATGCATCACTACATCAGATCAGGTCATAAGCTTCCTTATCAAATCAAATCAAACCAAAAGGTTAGTTAGAGAAAACATCAAATCAAAACATTAAACATTAATTCATACAAAAAAAAAAAAAAAAAATTCCATGATCACATACCTTTAATATTAAAATCAGATCATATAAAGGGATTGATCAATGTTAGTAACCCCTAATTTGATTGATTGATTGATCATTTAATTTGATAACATATCATATCAACTTATCAAATTAGGGTTTACTAACCTTGATCGAACCCTTTAGCATATTTTTTCCCAAATACCCTTACTTCAACTGATTATATCCTTTCCCTCAACACCTCTATATGCTTAATTTAGGGTTTTTGAAATATTTGTATTATGAACAAGTTTACAAGTGTGTGGTTTAGGCAAACGTTATCGTGTTATTTATAGTGGCAGCTTCATTATTTGCCCTATTTATGCCTATTTATTTATGGGCTTTTTGGCCCGTACTATTCCCTTCTCATTTCATTTTACCAGTTCGGTTGAATATCACTAATATAATTCGGTTATTTCACCATATACTTTTAAATTATTGCAAAATACACTATATGCCCTCAATATTTCAGAAATATACCATATACCCATATTAAATTTGACTAACTTTTATTTATATTAATTTATATCAATTAATTACATTAAACAATTCAAATTACTTTTACACATCCACCACTCTCTTTCATCCACCTACTCAACACTTCCTCTCATCTTCTCCTTCTTCTTCCTCCTCTCCCTTTCTATAAAACCCACTTTACCTTCATCATCTTCAATTAACCCATCTTCATTGACGAATGTGATGATAAATTTAAAGACAAATAAGTGTTTGATTCGTCAAAGTACTCAATATCAAATTGGGTTTTACGAAATTTTTAAGGTGAGTTTCAAATTTTTAGGTTCTTATCTTGAGGTTGAAAGGTTTCGAATTTGTTGGGTTTAGTGGTGGTGGATTTGGGTTCTAAGTTAGGTGGTGGTTGTTGTGGGTTTGGTGGTTGTGGGCGGATATATGTTGTAGGTTTTTTGGTGGTCGCCATGAGTTTGGCGGTCGTGGGCCTTGGTGGGTGTGGGTTTGGGTTGTGAGGTGGTGGTGGGCATGGGTTTGGGTTGTGAGGTGGTGATGGGTAAAATAATTTAGGTTGAAATTAAGATAATTAGTGGTTGATTTGGTCTAATATCTTAATTAGAAGGTAATTAAATTAAATTTAGGAAAATAAGGGTACCTTGTGAATATAGTTAAATGTTTAAGGGCACACTGTGCATTCCAGAAACATTGAGGGTATATGGTACATTTTGCAATAGTTTAAGGGTATATGGTGAAATAATCAAATAGCAAAAATAAGTTTTTTTTTTTTTTTATTATAAATAGCAAAAATAAGTTATATTCGTATATTTTATCTATTCTACTCCTTTAGTGGTATTTTATTTGACTCAATTTGTTATACTATACGTAGTGAAAAATATAGTTATATGGGATCTTATTTGACTTTCTATCTTTTTCTTCAGATCGAGATATTATTTTTTAAAGTCGTGTATTAGGGGATGTGAAACATTATATGTAACGAGTAAAAATTAAAAAAACGTAGGGAGCAATATCTTTAATGAGTAGTTGCCTAAGTATGACTGTATGATCAGGGATGTCAATGAGCCGATACACTCATGAATAGCTCATGAACAAGCTTGGTCAAAGCTTAATCAAAGATCGTTCATATATAAATAAACGAGTATGAACAAAATTTTCAAACTCGATTAAAAGACGAACTTTACTCGAATATCTTATTACTCGGCTTGTTAAGACTCGCGAACAACTCGTTCATAGCTTGTTTATAAGCTCGATCATAGACCGTTTGTAGCCTATTAAAGCACAATTTTTTTTAAAGGTAGTATAATTATTGATTACAAACATAAATGAATTGTATTATATTTTATTCCATCTAAATGTAATTATTTGAATAAGTTGACATTGCATTAAACACATTTATAAATGATTATATTTTTGCTTTTAATGTTGTAAAAAGATGATTAAAAAATATGTAGAAGGTTCGTTTATTCATAGCCTCGCTTACTTATAGGCTTGATTTGAGCTCGAGCTCGAAAAATAAATGAGCTTAAACGAGCCGAGCTCGAACATTACAAATTTAAACGAGCAAAGCTCAAACAACAATTTTGAAAGCTCGTTATGCTCTAGCTCAATTAATAGTTATCAAACCTAAGTTAAATAAGCTATTACTCAGATCGGCTCGGCTCGACTCGGTTGGTTGACATCCCTGTATATGATATTAGTCGATATATTATTTAAGTGTTGTCTAAATATGATGTCAGCATAATACTTTTCTTTGACCTTTTGGTATTTGTTGGTAGTGATATCTTTTTAATGTTTATTGGTGTTCATTGATGCTTATCTAACCTTATTTTATTCGATCAGTATCAAAAATAAATTGAAGAGGATGGGCCGGTGAGGTATAGTAGAGCCTTTGGCGCCCAAAACCTGTAATTTTGGGCCTTGCAATTTTTCCGTTCCATCTTGTGGCCCAAAATTGAAAATTATATGAGTACACATTTTGCATTGACTTTTCTTGCCCAAATATTCAAATTTCAAAAGATTTTAATTTTAGGAAATTCGTTTGAGTAGTTAAGAGTATAATCATTGCATAATAATATGTAGAAGATTTATTCTTCAATATATATATATATTTGTTTTAAAAAAAAAATTAAAATAAATAAATTAAGAAAAGGCAAAATCAAAATTACCTACTGTGAAAATTTCACGCGCTTTCAATTTTTAACTATTAAAAAAAATAAAAGAAAAAGAAAAGGAATTTTCATGGTCAACAACTTAAGCATCAAGTAATAAGTGAAGATAACTATTGAGTTCACAACTTCACACCGACTTTAACTCGGAATTTTTTAACCGACATAAATTCTTATAAATAACGACTTATTGACTTAAGTCAAAGATTTTGCGACTAAAAGCAATGTTGTTTAAAATTAAAGAAAGCCGCAATACTTCAGTACTACAATCTTCCTTTCAAGAAAATACATTATAATTAAAGGTAAGCATTTTTCAATCAATTTATTATTATTATTATTATAATATAGTTCTTTAGTTTGATTAATTTTACGCTTTATTATTTGTCGTTGATAGTGTTATTATTTAACCAAAGTTCTTGGATTTTTTATTCAACAATAATGTTGATAGTTTAATTTAATCAACTCTTCTAATCATGGGATTATTGGGATTTTTTCTTGAATTGTCTAGTGACATTGATTTAATTAATATGTTAATCCAAGATTATGCTTTTAAAACTCAATTATGGGTTTTGCCATGAACATATATGCATGGGGTTAAATTAAAAAGGAGTGCACTATTGTAACCCTAAAGGTGTCATCTTTAGGGTTTTATGTAGTTTTTTTTTAATAATCACGTGAAGGTTGTCATGTAGGTATTATGTGCCGTATGAACGTATGCGATTAAAGTGAAATTGAATCTTGCGTCTTCTTAATAATTATGTATCTAAAGTTTTCAACTTTTAGATTTGTTTCTAAGTTTTTCTATACTATGATGATTTTCATCTTTATCGTCTTTTATTATCTTTATTTTCATCTATACACACAAACTAATCAAATTTAATTAATGATGAATTGATGACAATAGAATTATTAGAGGACCAACCCAACCAAAAGCTTAAGCTTATGGTTGAGACCTAGGAATAGTTTATATACTCTATCAAGAATATTGTAAGACGGTTATAGAAATATATATTTTGAAAATTATTCTCTAAGATTTTGTTAAAGTATCTTACTTGTTATGATCTGGTAGTTTCCTAATATATTTGCTTAATTACCCATAATTAAGCTCGTAAATATATACGCCAGTATATGATTTAATTTGTTCTGTAATGTACTGCATTACACTCAATTTTCCATCTTTTGTAATTGGTGTAACTAACATCCTATCATTCTTTATCAGGTACATTTACTGTATTATTACTAGCAATCTGTTAATTAACATGGGGGAAGCCAGGGGATGTGTGGTGCTAGGCTTAGCAATCCGTGATGATCAAGTAAAGAATCAGAGATTTCGTCGAACTGATGAATTAAAGAGGGAAGTTCTTAGTGAAGTAGAATTGGAAGTTTCTTCTCCAAAGAAAAAGGCAAGAAAAGCTTCAGATTGTGTACAGACTGATGAAGTTTGTTCAGGAAATTCTGACCCTATTGTTATACAGAATGATGATAATGCACCTATGTTGGAAACTTGTAGCAGCAATAATAATCCTAATGATTTATGTGTTAGTGGCAATGATGAAGCGAATAATGGCGAAGTTACATCAGAAATTTCATCACCTTCATGTATAGAAAGTGGTTTCTGTACTTCTTATCCGACTCCAGATTCTGTTAAACATGTTAACACTTCAGGAGTCCGAAAAATAAGGTTTAAGTTTATTCATAAAGCATCTGAGGAATGTTCGAGTGTTTTCTCAGATTCATCAGCTCAAGTTTTTGCTAATGAGCTCAATGATGGTGTTAAGGCTGATAGTAAAAGTACATCATTACGTTCATGGAGTGCAGGTAAAACTCTGAATAAGCAGCAGTCTAATTTGTTTGTTGCTGAGACGAAGAAGATAAAGAGTGAAGGTGGTAAGAAGAAGAGAAGCGATGTTTTGCACAAGGCACTCTTTATGCCAAATGCACTTGCAGATGGTACTTATTTGTCATACAATGTAAAAGGGCAGAAAGTTCTCGAGGGGTACAAACAAGAGAATGGTATTTACTGTAATCATTGTGGTAGTGTGGTTAGCCCTTCGCAATTTGAAATTCACGCAGGAATGGCTACCCGAAAAAAACCATATCAACACATTTATACTGCTGAAGGACGTACACTTCATGACATTGCTCTCTCCCTGTCCAAAGAAGGACAACAGTTTCAGATGAACAATGACTCTGTGAACTATTCACGTAGGCCTAAGAAGATGGTCATGAGACGTGGTAGACCACCTGTTAACAAGTCTGAAACTGATCATGGAGGGAACTGTGTTCTGTGCACGGACCATGATTTTAGTGTCAACAAGTTTGATGATAAAACCATTATAATATGTGACCAATGTGAAAAGGAGTATCATGTTGGCTGTTTAAGAAAGGGTGACTTATTCAATCTGAAAGAACTTCCACAGGGTAAGTGGTTCTGCTGCATTGATTGTGAAGAGATTTTTGCTTCTCTGAGGGATCTTATTGCCAGAGGATTGGAGTTGATTCCATATTCCCAAACAAGCAATATAAACAGGAAGCTTTTGGGAGAAGGATTGTGTGAAGTATCTGTTCATGATGTACAATGGCGTTTATTGAATGGTAAATGTTGCCTCCCTGAAGATCAGCCTTTGCTAACTAAGGTCGTTTACCTCTTCAGAAAGACTTTTGATCCTATAATTACAGCAAATGGACGTGATCTTATTCCTATTATGGTTCATGGTAGAAATATTGCTGGACAGGAATTCGGAGGTATGTATTGCGTGGTTTTAACTGTCAACTCAGTTGTAATTTCAGCTGGGCTTCTGAGAATATGTGGCCATGAATTAGCTGAGCTTCCGCTTGTGGCAACAAAAAAGAAATATCAAGGAAAAGGATACTTTCTTGCATTATTCTCGCGTATTGAAGAGTTGCTAGCTTCTTTGAAGGTGAAGAAATTGGTGCTTCCAGCCGCAGTGGATGCCAAAGCTATGTGGGTGAATCGATTTGGCTTCACAGAGATGACTCAAGAGAACTTATGCACGTATAACAGAATGTTTCAGTTGACAGGATTCCACGAATCGGTTATGCTGGAGAAACAATTGGAGCAGCAATAGATTGATATGTGATATATGATAATGTAAGATATAAGAGAAAGCATAACTCACATGATGAGAACAATCTTAACCATAACATTTTGGAACAACTTATTGATCTCAGGGTTAACTTCTATCGGTGATAAATATTTTTAAGTTGTTATTTTATTTTTTTATTGTTGAGGGTGAAAAAACTCACCTATAAATTGTAAAAAGACAGGTGTATGGGAGACTGGAGAGATTGTAATAATACTCCTTTTAACATTTAAATTGCTGCTTTGATAAACTTCATAAGCTTACATTTCAAAATGTTTCTTAGTATGAGAAAAAAGTAACTTCATTGATACACATCATCTTAATTTGTGTACAAATTGATCTTTTAACTCATTTTCGACAAAAGAAATCAAATGACACCTTTGGAGTCAAATAATCTGTAGAAAGTAGTCTTTTGGCTACAATCGCATTAGCTGCTTCTGTATAATGAATTCCATCCCAGCTTACAAACTGAGATCCATTGTTACAAGCCTTAGAACCATAATTACCACAAGTCATCGCGATATCATAATTATACGGAGGCCCTCCAGCTCCACAACAAGCCATCAGTGGACTTGTGAATCCTGTATAATTGCACATTAATCACTTGGTTACAACATATCACATTAATAGCATAATATCATATTTCAACATTATACCTACTTCCTTATAAACTTACCATATTTTGCGGCATTGCTTATTAAGTCATATTTGATGGAGTATATGTCAACATGGACAATGGTAGCACCTGCTAATTCTGATTTCATCTCTTGGCACAAATGCAGAAGTGCTGCATTAAACTTCTGTGCAGCAGAGTTGTAACTTGAGATGCATCTGGATGCATCAAGATCTGCTGCCTTATGATGGACTAACCATAGTTTTTGAGGTAAACAACCTAATGGCCCCGTGTTCTGAACCCAAAAATTCCTCCCTCCTTGATCATACAATGACTACACAAACATCGAAACGACAAATCAAGTCACCAAAACATTGAGGTTCGCAGCATCCTTCATTCCTTGATATGATAGAAATTAGACTCACCTTCATAGCCTTCTTGATTTCTGCAATTACGAGAGGAATTCTTCTGACAACTCGGGCATATGAAAGATTCTTGGAGAATGAATCAGCAAGGTCATTTTGCCCAATATCTATCATGTAGAGTGCATTTCGAAACCCTTCTTCGTTTATAAACCCTTTTGCCCCTATCATAACCAGCCAGTACATGATAAGTCATACACTCATACGTTTCTAAAATATTACAACTTGTAAATTTGCTGTCGTTAACATATACTGCAATCATGCTGAGAAAAAAACTACACCATAACCAGTTAGTCAGTTATGCTGATAATATTTCATCAATATCTTGACTTTAGATGTTCTACGATTTCCATTTTCTTCCCTCCAATAAATGACACGTGACCAACTAGCTTATTATCACATTGTCTAGCATCCCCTTAACATAGTCTCAATCCTCCCATTTTTAAATGAAACGCGGAATTTTCTTTTTTATTTCTAATTATTTGTATGTAAGCACTTGAGTAAGTGTACCAAAGCCATGTTGTACAAAACAAAAAAAAATGATTCGAATCTATAGTAAGCTAGGATGAATAAGATAACCACCTTTAGCAGCGAGTTCAAGGGAACGGCTTCTGAAGTGAAGAAACTGCATCACTTGAACATTCAAGGCAAATGGCTTGTATGCTGGAAGGGTACATGATCCTACAACTGCAAAATTCACACCATTTTGGAAGTTTGCTTCCAACGAATCCATGTATGGGCTCAATAATCTTGCATTCAAACTTTGGCCTACACAAAACAACCATGTTGTATTGTTAGTGATTAATATATGAAGTGCTGATGATGTGGCTCACAGGCCTAATATACTTATGGCACCTCTTTATTTTTTGAGACTTCTGGACCGACATACATTGTTTCGACTATACGGTTACACACGGCATATAGTAGATCTAAGGGACAAATTTTTGATTGTATACGAGTTTTGACAGTAGATTTACCAGTAGCAGAATCCGAATAAACAATAAATTAAGATGCAATCTCATCTTGTCCATTGCTCAGTTGCACTAAAACGAATAATTTAATAAGATTTCTTGTCCATGTCCAAAACTCCAGATTATGAGATTTGTGGTACCTAAACTGAAAGGGCTAAATACTTGACTTCAGAAGTAACATTATACTCTTTATTTTCTACTTCTTGTAAGTTCTGTTATTTTTTTACTGTGAATTACATTGAATTACAAGCCTTTCTTGGCAATGAATAAAGATACTATTTGAGTTTTACTAGAGATTTGGTTTTATCTGCGACAAAAATAACATTATAATCGAACTATGCAGTAGTAACCAGTCTATTATTGTAAGTAACACTATACTGTAACACACTGATACTTGATGTTCTCTAATAATTTTCATAGGTAGTACATTAACAAATTCAATCAAGAGTTTAAAACATGACCAACATCACTCACTAGTCGCTAACACCAGTTTAGTAGTGAGCGAGCGATCCGCGAGGAACTTATTATCTGCTAAACTAGCTTGCATCAACTACTTGAGGATTTTGGCAAACTGATTTAGACAAGGGCGTTGTCTCCAGGACCACAGGCCTCTAACGGCTAGAAATTCAATAAATAAGGGGCAGAGTTTTGTGAGGACCAAACTATGAAATCATTTAAGGTAAAAATGAAATTGAGTTTTGTGAGGACACACTAGAGCAGATTTTATGCACACATGTGGATCTTGTGTCCAACTATTTGAGAGCATGCAAGTTCAAAACATTGGATCTACCTTGTTCAAATTCAAAAAATATCAATAGTTTAAAAACACTAGAACATGTAGTGTTGTGTTATGTTTTAGTGTTTTTAAAAACCACATTGCTAACTTACATGACACATAATAATTAGTCAAAATTCAACTTTCAAAGAAGGTGGGGAGTGGGGACTAAGGACATCAAATACTGGGAATCTGTCTGCCCTACATTAGATTTTTACAATTACCTTATGTGACAAAAAAAAAAAAAAAAAAAACAGTCTCTCATAATCTTACACGAGCACCAAGCAATGAATTTCGAAAGGTCCACTCGACTAAAAGTCAAAGCTAATTGTTAATGTCTTAAAATTGTTTTGAATATTATTGATACTAGATCAATAAGATAAACAAATTTTACAGATTATGAGCATAATTATACTAGTTAAACTTTTTGTAATTTTGGGGAGCGTTTTCAATGAAGTGATGAACAAAGAAGCAACCTATGAGGTATTTAAGGCCTACCTAATTATAACACGTACGATGTAGATAAAATAGATAGATAAGTAAATGACTAGGCTCCTCCAATCCTCCTTATCCCACAAAGGTACTTCCTTAACTCTTAGTTATGTGTTCCATTTATTCTAAAACGAACATTTCAATATTTGATCGAGTGAAGTTGATATAGAGGATAAATCATAAATAAACACATCTCATTAAATACTAAACATAAACTTTGTAAAAAAAAAAAAATCTGAGGAAGTACAATAAGAGTAAACAAAACTGAATTGATGATCCATTTTAATTTTTCAAAATTATTTTCCATAGTGTAAATCATTTTTCACTATTTGCCACGCATCTAATGGTAGCAATAGATTTGATTACTTACTAAGCTATTAACTTATAATGCTAGCATGGAACATAATTATTTTGGGACGGAGGGAGTATATATATAAATATCAGAAAAAAACAAACTTACAAAGAAAATCAATGATGAGACGGCCATCGGAAAGACGGCCAGTAGATCGGGCAAAGAAGGAACGACCATAAGGAGGATTAACTGGATAACCAAGACCAGAAGCAAGTCCACCAGTATCAGAGTTGGAGTCACCAAAGCTAAATATTAGTGGAGTTATTTGACACCCACCAATTGAAACTCCTAAATGCAATCTCATTACTACAAATGCTACTATTAGTGGTAAATTAACACTCTTCATCTTTTGCATTATCACTCTAAAAGCTATACTCCCTTTTTTTTTTTTTTTTTTTGGGGGGGTTTAGTGAAAAATGATATAAAATTTATTTCAGAAGATTGGTTTGGATTTTTAAGTGAAAGTTGAAAGAAAGAAAGAATGCTCTGTTTTTTAAATATAAAAGGGTATTATGGTGTCGGTTAAAGGCAGGGTTTTGGAGGTGGTAGTTTGGTAAATAAAAGGGTTTTAGGAGTAAGAAGAAGTGTGGTGGTGTGGGTCCCACAATAACTTCAGCTAATGGTAAATTGATATAGGGAAATGGAAACTTGGAAAGCTAATGAAGTGTTTAAGAAGGTTAAGCTCTGTCTTTTAATGAGACTTTTTGGGAGATACGAGTATAGAACAAATGGATAGTTACGAAGGAGGAAGGGAAAGCCTTCATCCAAAAAGTGATGAGATATTCCGCTATTGATAAGGAAATAACAATAACACTAGCTCCGTGTCAAAATCATTGCAACAAACTAATTTTTTATTGCTCAAAAATAATACCCAAAATTGCAACTATTATGATACGGAGGTAGTAATTAATTTGTTGGAGTTGTACTTCATTACATATTAACGTCTATCACAAATTTTCAGTGGAGTTGATTTGTTTTTTTTTTTTTTGGTGTTTAAAAATCACGGAAAATGAGTAATGGAAATTGATTAAAGTAACTACAAAAATCGGAAAAGAAGATCTAATTAACTTAATCATCATTCACTCTCTCAAATAGATTGAGATTGATTATGAGGCGAAGATGTAATATAATTAATGATTTATTGCTTACAAGATAACAACTTTATACTAAGGGCCTGTTTACTTCAACTGAAAACAGTTGAACTGAACTGATTGAAGCTGAGCTGAAAGTTTTTTAATGAAGGATTAATGAGTAGCAAAATAAATGAAGAGCTGAACTAAACTGAACGGAGTTGAACTGGATTTTAAGCTGAAGTAAACAAGCCCTAAAACCATAATAACCCGATAAAGGTTACTTTGTTTGATTTTTGTTCTCCAAGTTTATCTGAATTCAATTCGAATCCTCTACCAAATCACTGCGACAATGTGAAGAGATTTAATTTGTTCCCCTTAACAGTAGCTTTACCATTCATTGAAAAAAAAAGAAAAAAAAAGAGGACAATTGGTTATCAATAATACACTACTAAGTGACTACCTCCCTCATTTTTCCATGATGTTGCTTTTAGTCGCATTATACTATCCTAGTTGAGTAATTCATGGACTCATAGTTATGTCCGTTCACAAGAATTGGGACTTTATGATATTTTACGAAACAAATCATGAAATCATATTTCAATAAGTAATGGTGTAAACGAAAGTCTGAAACTTACAATTTCTTGAAGCACCCATGGGCCATGGCTTTGGACCTTTTATAACTGTTACAATGGATAGCACACATATATTGGTTTAAGACCAACGCTTCAGGAATGGTATTAGCCCTCAACCGAGGCGAAAACAACAGAAGGTCATCAGATATTGAGCTTGATTTGAACAATATGTAACACAAGACATGAAAGAATTGGCATTATGTCATTATGTGTACAAGGTTAAACACTCTATCTATACAATTGGATTTTGGATTTCCATAATATGTCACTTAATTGTCACTCTTCAGCTTCCCATTGATTTATCAGCTCTGAAGGTACTTCGAAACTAATGCAGTGTCATATGATAACAATACAATGACTGGGTGCAAACTTTAGCTTCAACTTCGTATTGAGATAACTCTATATGAATTACCTTGAACTAACAACTACTTTGAAGAACCCATTCTTGAACATGATCATTCTTATGTAGCATCCAAGCAAAATTACGATTCTCAAAGAAAGTATATATCACTTACGATTGATGCACTGCTTTTGGTTGTACAGCTATGGCAGAAAAGAAGTGATCAATAATCCAATCGCAAGGGAGGCAAAATTTTACTGGACTAACGGTTGCTCTCCTTCAAACTCAGAAATCACGATTAGTGAGTCGGTCATATCAAGGTTGAGAGGTTCTGATTTGGGGTTTGGATTTATAACCTGCTGGAATGATGAGTTATGATTGACATTTCATTAAGCCAAGTTGATCCAGAAAATAGGAAGTCACTCAAAACAATAATACCTTTTCGTTGTTTTTTACATAACCAACGGCAACTTCTCGCCTCAAACAAGCTCTCTCAGACAATTCGTTGAACGATGGTGTTTCCCCTTCTTTCATATACAAGGCAATGTCCTGCAGAAAACTTAGCATTAGTAAAGATGAAAGCTTGAAGTGCAAGTCAGATAAATCAATTTGATAGTACAGGTAAAGGACAGGCTCTCAAACTAATGGGCAGGCCATCTCAAAATACGAATGTACGACACCTAGTACCAACAAAAAAATTCCATTACCCATGACTTTAGTTTCCCTGATGACTAAATTCACATTTCTTGCATAATTTACTAACTATGGTAACAGAAATTAACACAAAACTCTAACAGAACCATGGTGTATTAATAAACTATATTGCACGATAACAGACTGAAGAACAACAGTGTCTAACCATCCTAAAAGTGGATATTGCAACATATGCCCCTCTGCATATTTATAGATTGAAATAAAATTTGGTCATTATACATGCTTTTTTTTTCTGGAGTCAACTCTAGCAGTCTAGCCATGTTACCCATACTACAGCAGATTGCAGAGTTTTGCAACATGCTACTTGGTTTGCATCTTGGACAATTTGCGTATTGCATGTAACATGGTGCCACATTCAAGTAACGAGAACTAGAAGGACGCGGCACAACAATACAAGAATGAAATTCTTAATACTAGTGGCATGTACCTTAATATATATCTCATCACCCTCAGCATTTAAAATATCCTTCCACACTCCATTCAGTTCACTATTTTCTGCAACTAAGAGCACAAAATGTTTTGAATCAATATCAAAGTATCATCTGACACATCAAATACAAAAGCATAAATTGAGAATACGGGGCAAACCATGAGCAGTAACAAGACTCATCAATTCCTCCGCAGCAATATAAGTCAGTGATGGCTTTATTTTTGCTACCTGAAGATGCTTACACATATAAGACAGGTTGAAATTGCAGAATCATGTTAACAAATTAATTTACCATACAAAAATGATTACTTGTTTTCCTAGACTTGAGTCGAGTATTTCTGCAACAAGATTTTGCACCTGTAAGCAACAAAGAGAAATCCAGATAAAAAGATGTCACTTCATTGACATTAAAAAAAAAAAAGACTGTAGATAGCTCATCACTTTCTTGACTCTGCATCTATTGTATCAATTCCGATTTCCAAATGAATCCCTATGTTGGGCTAGGAATCAGAAAGAATCCCAAGGGATAAAAAAAGCAAGAAACTACAATGCCAACTGAAAATTTTCAGAAACAAACCTAGAGAAAAGCAAACAGTTATCAGATAAAGTATATAAGACAACCAAAGCGTTCTCACCTTCACCCCAAGTTTGCTACAAATATTCTCAGCCAAGAGAAGAGCAAATACAGAGTGCTTGTCTGCCCTCGATGGATCTGAAGTAAACACAATAAGCACTATATACACTCAAAAAAAATTATAATTTAAGTTAATACTTAATGGCATTAAATTTTTCACCTCCAAGTATCAAATCTTTATCTGATAATACAACAACTGAGAATGGAATATCTTCATCCTTATTCATAGAGGTTTGGCTTCTCATTATTGCATCCTTCAACGTATCATAATCCATTGGGCTTCCAACCTGTAAAGAAAGCGGTGAATAGAAGTTACAGAAAACCAAGGCAGGAGGTAGTCAGTTAATTACAACTGACTGGCTTGGCCGTTGAGGTTTCAAGGGTTACCATGTGTGATATATGTAAATGTTCAAGTGTCCCTAGCCCAGCAAGAGTGCTGTTCCTCTCCTCCAAAGGTACATCAGATAATATTTCCTACATATGAGAAGAAAAATTCAAAGAGGATATCAGGTCAACACTCATATGATCGGTGATCATATCTCGATTATTAGCCTTTGATTTAATATATCTAAACTGTAGTGTATATATAAATTCCTACATCATCTAAAGTTATAAACTCATTAGTTTCCAACACATGACGGATAAGTGCTTTGACCTTATACGTGAGCAGGTAAATTGTTTCACTACAAACAAGCTCAAAATTTTAAAATTGTATACCCATTAATAACAGCAAGAACAACATCTATCTTTGGAAGAAAAACCATAATTCAGCAAAGGCAATATAACAAGGTAGCAGACGAAGAATTTCAACTTACCAATGAGCTTCCAGGTCCAAGATAAGAGTCATATTCTTTAATAACTTCGGCTATATTTGGGCGCCAACCTAGCAATAGTATGCTTTCTTTTGGCCCTAGAGTCCAGTCTGACACCTGTAAAATGACCAAATGAACCAGAGTTGAGCTTCCTCCACTTCTTTGTCCCATTATATTTTTACATAAAATATTGAGTAAGAATGATAAGATACCTTAGAACGTCGTCTTGAGGGGCGTTTTCGAGTATTTTCAAGGCGAACTTTCTCTATGGCTGCCATATCTAGATTGAAAACCTCCTTGTCTACTTCTTCTAGGACCCTTGAACGAGTAAGTTGTGGTTTCTTTCTCCCATAGAGAGGAGCAATAAATAAAACCTTCATAATAAAAGTAAAAATATCACAATGGA
Organism: Suaeda aralocaspica; assembly: GCA_016808085.1. Classification (NCBI taxonomy): domain Eukaryota; kingdom Viridiplantae; phylum Streptophyta; class Magnoliopsida; order Caryophyllales; family Amaranthaceae; genus Suaeda; species Suaeda aralocaspica. The sequence goes on from PYUH01003976.1 coordinate 3,188,602, forward strand.
GGTATGACATGAGACACAAAGAAGGGGAAATTCTGTAGATGGGATATTCAACACTGCACATTCCTACTGATAATTAGTTGTCAAAGTAGCTATATTCCAATAAGCTCATACTGAATAAACAGTGGATTGGGCAGAACACTGCCGCTGCTAAAGATACATTATTTGCAAAGTTCACAATGTAACAATAACATTAAAGCAAAAGACTCAATATAATGACAATTTTTCTGTTTAAGCATCTCATATTAATCAGAAAAATTAGACATAAGAGCCGCTGTAGACGTGATTACAGAATAATAACTTAAGCTGGAACAATGGATTTTCAGAACCCATAGCACATAGCCACATATGCATTGCTAAATATTAAGTTCACAATAATGACCCGAAAATCCAAGAACTGTTGTCCAAAGCAGCAAAGCAGATGAATACTATCAACTCATCTCCAATGATTGTCACGACAGCAAAGAAATTATTCAGTTTACCGTCACTTTTCTAATGGGAAACTAAAAGGAACTTTTTGGGAGAGAAATCGAGATAATTTAAAGAGGGAAAAGGAGTTTGAATCAAGCAAAGGCACCTATGGCAGTCATATTTCATCTCGCTAATAACTCCAACTGATTATACCTCATTCTTCTTGCATGCATGCATGCATGCATCCATAACCATCCAGCTATAACTCTAGTCTTAGCAGCTCGTGCTTTAATAAAAAGAAATCAGATAATCCACCATAAATTCCAAAAATCTGAAGAGCTTTGCAACGTCACAACTCACAAAGCAATCTACAATCATGTAGTGAAGTAAAGGGCATATGAAAATGATACAATGATCAAGATGCTCACACGCTTTGCCGTGTAAAACCTCATGGAATATCCCCTGTTTGTGGTAGAAATTGAATTAGTGACCATTGCATTAGAAAATGGCTTGGGTTTCAGTTTGATTATCTTCATGAGTCTCAATGCTTGGATCCGTTATAGTCCCTCATGTAATACTCCAATTGTCCCACAAAATAGTTACTCTTAGCCTCGTAGAAATTACCTTGTCACACAGATATTAGCGAAATAGCATATAACATATCAGTTCTCAAAGGATTCTTATTCGTTGACTTTCCAAGGGTTTGTCCCTACACCCAAAGCGGTTGAAAGATAAATAATAATTGAAGCAGAAAGGAAATTACCACCGCAAAAGCTATTTATCAATAATTGAAGCAGAAAGGAAATTACCACCGCAAAAGCTATTTATCATTCAAAGCATGGTGGAGTTCTTGCCATTGGGCCCATTCATTTGAAGAAGAAAAAAAAACAAAAACTGGAGGCAAAGTGGTTGGGAGATTTGGAAAAGTAATAGAAATAGGATGATCCGAAGATTGAACAAGGTCACTTCTCCTTATGGTGAAAACATCAGTCATCAAGAGATCCATTTCGGATGGTTTAGCATACCGTTAAATCTATGATCTACAAGGTTAAGAGTAGTTCAAGGAATTTGCTTTGGCATGATATTGGATGCAAAGATCAAACCTTTTTGATGCAATTTCTGGGATTGTTCAAAAGCGTTGGTAAGAATGAGCATAATAAACATTAGAATTATTCTAGCACATTGAAAGGTTATTCAAAAATCAATGGATCTAAGCAACAAGTATATGAATACTAGTATAGCATTTCTATGCTGACGTACTTTATCATTTTCTTCCAAGATTTCCTCATCATCTGGATGGAAGATTATATTCCCACACCGGTAAAGGCCACAAACAACCACCTGATAGTGACAAATGGAAAGAGTCAACACTAATCACAATAAAGCCTGACAAAGATATCTGGGTAATTGTTGATCAGTAACTACTAAAATGTCATCTAAATTCCTAGTTTCATCTGAAAGATAATACCTCTTGTAAACCACGTCTCAATTGAATATACTTCATTCCAGTAAGGTTAGGAAATTCACAAAGGTTAAATACATTTTCTGCAACGGGGACCAACAAAAAATGTTTGTTAGTTTAATTCAAGAACAGTAACACAAAACAAACAGCAACTCCAAATCTTTAGGTTGGGCTTTAAGGGTTGACGGACAGCTAGCACCAGTTCGTGAAGATACAGATAATAGCTTCTTACGGGTTTGGACTTTGGACAATAAGCAATGGAACTTAGCTGCTACAGTTACTACATAATATGCTAACCAAAACCAGGAAAGCAGTTAAGCAGCTAAAACTGCTCATCACTATCACTTGGCTACTTACAAGGGAACCATTCAGTGTATGTGATATGGAAGGATCGGAGTACAAAAATTCTCCATCAACAGCTAGACAGTTAGGTACAAAGAGAGACTACCTAAGCAGGGCCCCATCATTCCAAACACTTTTTTGAGCAGCCATCAGTCCATCACTAGAAGTTACTGACTCAGACAGAGTTATTTTGCGACTCTAGGCATACCCTTTCACCAAACAGGAAACAAGATGTTAAGAATTACAAGTTTAGACATACAAGCCTTTTATCTTTTGGAAAGAAAAGCAACTCAAATCACAATAAAATGCAGTATAAAATGGACTGTAAGACCTATACATAAATAGAATTTTCGTATTCTGTAACAAGACAGTATCATAAGTGTTGCAACATTGTAGATGTGTACTATACTTTTGTAATTGAGCAAGTGTCGATAGATTTTGATGAGCCCCTTCTGTCGAGAGCATTGGACAAACAATTTGGCAGAAACATTTTCCACTGGCTCTACTTTGAGTCCTGATATTGACTTCAGCAACTCGCAAGTACTAGAATTAGAAACCTGCATTTAGTTTGAGGGATTGAGCATCAACCAAAAAAATAAAAAAGCATAAGACAATCTTGCTTTAAATCTTTAATGTCACGCAAGTCCATGTGAAGAATATGCATGCAGCAGTAAACTTTTCTGTACTTGGTTATAGTTTTACAATATCATACCTCAACAATGGTAGGTACAGTTGCCATTCCTGCAAGTGGTTGTAATGCCAGCACTGATAAAAACGCCTCTGTGTCAACTTCATACCTGCTTAAATCATACAGAAACAGATTAGTGAATCACACCTATAGATAGCTTTGATCAAATTTGTCAAGTGGTAAATAATCTATTTTTAAATTACTATAACTAAACAATTTCTTTTACAATTTAATTTCCTCTCTTGTCCTTTGAATCTTTCAGCCACTCATTCTACTTCCTGTTCATTAAATGCAAAGGCTGTAGAAAACAGTTTTTAGAATATTTGCTTCTACCGTAAACATCATAAAAAGATACTGAAGGAGCTACTTCGAGCTATAATTTCTTGAACCATAGCAATACTTTTCTCGTGCGTGTGATGGCAATAAGATGTAATTCAAAGTTCAAACCGATGAGTGAGTGCTTTAACTACCTTGGATCGTTCATGCACGAGAATGAGATATTGACCAAGTTGTGGCTCACGGGATTAGTTCTGGATGACTTAAATGGAGAGCAGCAACTTGGGGTAATGTATGTGTAACTTGTAATGAATAATATTAGAACAAGGGAAACTTAGGTAGTTATAATAAGTTAGATACTAGAAGCTTCTAGAAGGTTTTAAAGTTTTTAGGTATGCTTTCCTATATATAGGCCTAAGTAGAGAGAGAAGAGTTATGTGGATAAGTGAAGATGAATGTTAGGTTTAGGATAGTGTAACTTTAGTTGGGAGTGTAAGCTACTCGAAAAGCTATTATCTAGTATTAGGGAGGGTACAAGCCTCTTGAAAGCTTGCATTATCTTATAATTTTCACTAATTTCAGTCCTCAAAATTACTAAACAGTCCACTTAAATGTTAGCTCAACTTCTCTGAGTTTCCATTGTTATTTCATACATTATCATTACTAAGTCCTCAAAATCAATCTATTACATAACTGCGGCACACCTTTAAAGTTAAAAAGAACATTCTATAGTACAGCTATAAAGTCAGCATTGTAATATAGGACAGAATGTTGGGTGTCAAAGAAGGACCACATAAAGAAGATCAGAGGTGCAAAGATGCATATGTTGAGATGAATGCATGACAACGCTTTACGGTATAAAATAAGGGAAAAACTATTGCATTGGTTTGGGCATGTAAGACAGACTGCGTGATGCTGTAGTAAGAAAAGTAGGGTGTTGAGAGGACTTTCCAGGTAATGTTCCCCAACCCCAGCAGCCTGATCATGGTAATTTTAGGAACCGAATGATGTGGATGGAGCAGTCAAATGGAATACAATTTCTTTCTTCTTCTTTTTTTTTTCCCTTTTAAGAACATCTAATCCTTACTTGAACATTGTTTCCTTTCTTGCACAAAACAATTTCTACTAACTAATCCAGAAAATCAACAATACAAGAGCTGATCGCCTATGATAATATGCTAAAAAATCCAGGGATTCTACGCCATATTTTTGTTTACATTCACACAAATTTCAGAGGAATAATAATCCATAATAGATACCCGAACATTAAAGCACACGAATGAAACACACTAAGGCATCTCTCAAAGATATTATTAGCATATTAAGCAAGCTTGCATAATGGCTACAAACAGTTTCAGAAAATTACTGCATAAGAAATTAAGAAAAGCCTTACCTATCTCCTTTGGTTGGCAATATAATCACAGCACGAGCCTTATTTACTGCAGCTCTTTCAAAAGATATTGTTGAGCTGATGCAGCAGCTGAGTCATTGCAAACTACAAGGTAAGTTCCCCAAAAAAGTTACCCCGTTACATAATTTTTGATACATCAAGCATTCAGGCCTACTAAAAACAGCTAAGAAAGAGCAAAAATATTAAAATTCTTTAGCTGGGCCATGCGTTCAAATTAACAGTTTGAAGGTACTGAAAGAAAGAGCTCTTTAACCTAGCAATAAAAGTGGTCCAGCTTAGTACTCATTGAATGGTTGTTGTTGCTTAACCTTTTTTCAGTTTCATTTCTGCCACTGTTCATAGAGGACAAAAGGCTCGGAAGCATCATATCAAAGTCATCATGGTGGCATTTGAAGAAACATGAAAACTTACTTTTGGCCGCTATATATAAGGCATAAAAACCATTTTTTTAGCTTTAGCCAAATTTTCTATGTTTTCAAATAAAACTACCTAGATATGTGGGTTAGACACTTAGACCCACAAAAGAAATTCATAACTCAAGAAAGTTACAGATAGATACATCTCTTATGAGTTTGTGACAAAAACCATGCTCAATCATTTCAGCATTGAAGCAGTAATTGTATACGTGTGTAGTTGTATGTGTCAAATATATATTACACCTAGTAACAAAGAGTAATCAATTTCATTAAAGAATCACACCGGGTGAGAGATTGAGCTAGAAAAAATAAAATCTCGGTGTGACATACAAGTTTTGAAACATTGAGGTGGTTTCCAAGTGATTAGATAAGGAAGCCGAATGAGTATCTGCAAAAGTCTTTAGGGTTGTTTGCAGTAAACATTTACCAAAGTCCTATACCTGTACCCCTCCCCAAATAAACATCGACGGTGCTCGGTGTGACTACATTTGAAACATTGAGGTGGTTTCCAAGTGATTAGATAAGGAGCCGCGGAGTATCTGCAAAAGTCTTTAGGGTTGTTTGCAGTAAACATTTACCAAAGTCCTAACCTGTACCCCTCCCCCCCCCCCCCCC
>PYUH01003976.1:3195394-3215181 GCA_016808085.1 Suaeda aralocaspica
CCTCCTTCCTCTCTCCACCACACATCAAAAGTTCAAAGAAGAAAAAAAAGTTGCAAGAGGTTGGAAACGTGGAACAACCCATAAGCAGGTTCCCATAAGATTATGAGAACTACAGGGCTACAAGAGTAAGGAAGTGTCAGTCAAAAAAAAAAAAGAAAAGAAAAGAGTAAGGAAGTGATACACTCCCTCCATTGTTAGAAAACATAACTTCATATCTCACTTTCCTTATTGGTCTACAAAATAAAGATGTATTTTTACCCACTTTCCTTTTGCCAATTTGGGAATGTGGCCCACCCTTAATCTCCTACATAGTTTATTATCGCACATACTGATAAGTCACATCTTTTCCTCTCCACTAAAACCAAACAAAAGGATTATTAAAAGTAATTTTCAGATTGACCTAACCTTAAACAACATAAGCAGCAAGGCCATTTTCTTTTGGAATTGTTTTCAGATCAATCTAGTCTATTTCAATGATTTTCAAGTCAGCATATTATTTCAGTTCAGTTGAGCCACTTTCATCTCAAAAGAACAGAGCCTAGCACTTCCACCCAAAAAGATTGGCATTTTTGAAACCAGTAGGAGAGGCTTGGAGTAATTAGATACTAGCTCAGTTCATTAAACAGAAAGGCAGCTTATGTATAAATATGAGCAGTTCGTTTATTAAAATTACCTTTTTGTAAGAATATCAATATGGTGAAGGTCTTTTACTATGTTCTCAGCAATTCTATCCATCTGCTTCCTCGGAAGTTCGGAAAGTAGAAGAATTCTCTGCCGCCTGTGGATTGCATGCAAACAAAACAAGTTGCTGACTAGATAACACAACCTAAATCAGGAATTGACATGAGTAAATTTAAATATCTACCTGTCATGAGCAGTTCCTAAGCGGATAGCAAACTCATGATACTTATTGATCTGCTTCAGTATAAAGTTCAGATGACTATTTAATCCACAAATGATTATATGATCAGTCTCCAAAACTTGCATTTGTGCACCCTCCCTGAGCTTTTGCATGTTATTCTGGTGACAAACAATGAACAAATAATATGACACAACAGACTTAGTGGACAGAAATACATGAAGATATTTTTTCAAGTGCCAATGGCATATTATAACAGGAATCTTATGAGAAATATGATCCTTAAACTTACTCTGAATTGCTCTGTCATAGTGCTCAATAGACGAGAATAAAATAATATACCCCAAATAGCAAGCACAAAGCCAACAACTCGCTCAAAACGTGACCTCAGCTGCAGTTTACCATGGAAAGATTAAAATTAGATGCATCAATTGTAAAATGTATCATAAGTATAGATATGGCAAGCAAAATCACATGATTATCACAAGAAACAGTGCCAGAAAGTTCACAAGAGCATCATTTTCACACTCTTAAATGGGTTCCTGAAGAACAAAGACAAGCCCAAGCCTCCCAGAAGCAATCCTCCAGAGACTGTGTATCACCCCTATGTTATGAAACAAGAAATATGTCAACAAAGTAGTAGAAAGAAAGAGAGGCAACAGACAGCCAGTTTAGCAAAACTACATTCATAATAATTTTTATGTTCTTGAAGGAGTCAAGAAAGGCAAGGGATTTAGAAGAAATATGAGAAAAATTCAAACATGAGTTTCTCTCTTCTTGAAATTGTATTAAATATTGTCAAATGATATGCAACATTGCGACTTAAAACTTAAGGTGAACTTATGGTGAAAGTAGAAATTGCAAATACCTGTATTCATAGAAGAGAAAACCACCAATGACAACAAACGAGAAGCATGCCACAAGAAGTACTAATAAGAACCTGTATTTTGTCAACACAATCTGTTTTAGCTATCCGGAAAGTAGGATAATATGCCCCAAAATAATATGAGATGTACACCTTAGGTAAACATACACAAGTAAATTGACATAGCCAGAAGGTAACAAATGAAGCATTATTCTACAGCCTATTCACGAGACCAACAGACTCATGTAATATAAGATAAGAACCACTTAGACCAGGACAAATGATAGAACAAAAATTTTGAGTCAACTGAAAAACAAACACAATTTTATAGACATATAACGGGGGCAAAAAAAAAAAGAAGAAAAAAAAGGAAGCCAGATTCAATCAACAAGAGAACATGGAACCTTCTGAGAACAGAAAACAATATTCAAAATATTTAACAAAAACATTTAATCATCTCTGCAGCAAGATAACAAAAGACCTTTCACTTACGTAGCCACGTTTCTTTCTACTTGCATGTTGAATAGATATATCATTCGTGCAAAACTCCACTGGAGATCCCCAATAGAAGGCAAAGAAACATCCAAGTTGAGAGGTATAGGCTTTTTTAGTGAGTTAGACAAGGAAGCAAAGGGCAAAGAAGTGGGCCGAATAGTTTGCGTTAAAAAGACATGCAAGCAGTTTCCCATTTTCAGGAACATGCTGACCATATTCAAATGCCTCCATCTTAGGAAGATCAAAGACGATATTGATAATGAGTAAATTATCACAGCTAGGAGATCCTGCAAATGCAGAGAACATATCAACCAACGTCAAATAGACACAAAATAGGGTACAGCACTACAACCTATCTATATTTTAGTAAAAATATGGATATAGAGTACAAACTCAAACATTAAAAAAAGAATGAGGCGCAGAAAAGCTCTTGTGTGCTGGCAGAAGCACCAAGGAACTCTATACTGTAAAAAAGCTTCTAATATTCACCAGCAGATAAAGTTCATTTTGAGATTAAAAAAGACAAAAGCTTTAAAAATCGAGAAGCTTTACTTATCCTTTGAAGCTTTGACAAATTGAACTTTATCAAACCTGAGGTAGAAGACACAATTTTATCTGCTCTAAGCTTCTAATGGTTATTTCATCAAGCTCCAAGAAGACACCTAATTATTAAAGTCTTGCCTCGCTCTTAAATCTCAGGTACAGTTGATATCAAGGATTTGTGGTAATGGCAACGGAATCACTTTCACAAGCAACGCGGGTAGTTTGCAGATGATACAGCCAAATATCTCGGTTGCAGTATGCTCAAGATTATTTACAATGTGGTCATGATGCACTACAATGGCAAGAATACAATAACATGGTCCACAATCAAAGCTCCAATTTATTCAGGCTTTCATTTACTACTAGCCAACTAAAATAAATTACTCAATAATCTGCACACCTACACTATTTCCGTATTCATAAGTAACATATTAGTTCAACCCCACTCAAATGTTTCATTAGGTCAGCAACAGTCTCACATATTAAGTATGGGTAAACTGAAACAAGTAGAAACAACACACATATTATACCTTCCTATGACATAGAAGCCCCATGTTACCTCAACTTTCTACCATATTCCTTTACAAATCAAGTGCACCTTAGGCACACAGACACTTTCATAGTTTTATCGCAACCAAAACCCCATCTCTCACTAAAGGAGAAAGTGAATATAACAATATAATCTGCAATATGTTAAACACATGGGTCTTCTAATCTAAAACAAACATGAAGAACACGGATTGAGTCATTCAGATGTGTTGTGAAAGTTGAAATTAGACATGGGATTCCTGTAAATACTTACCTTCAGACAACTTCTGAGTTCAACTCTTGAAGTACTTTTCTCCTCAAAATCTGGACAAGAAACAGATGTCTCCATATCTTTCCTCATAGCATAGGTCACCCACTTCCCTAATAAAGATATGAGTCATTTAAAATAATTACTTCGTAAATAAAATTCATACTAGCTAACTGTAAGTAATATCACATTCTATCTTGTTATAAGGTGTCGTCAATCAAACATGCATGCTATACAAATCAATGATACCATACCCGCCATCTAGTTCAACAGGTTATCATCTAAAATCCACCTTCGAACATTACCACTCTTTACTTTAGCAGTCTAATCTTTCCCTATAGAGCAATGAAATGCATTCATTTCCTTCGACCAATGACAGTCAACATGACATGGTAATTTTAGAGGTCAATCAATTAATTTTAGACAGATCCCTAGAAGACTTTGTTCATAGCTTCTAGATCACAAGCCACAACTTTTGGAAAGCAAAACCCTTCCAATCCAACATAGGAGAAGCAAAAGCTTTGATTCCCATAGGCAATTCTCGCTATTAAGTCCCAATCCAACAACAACGGAGGCAAAACTTGCTAAAAATCAACCATTAGAAAGACTCAAAACCATGCTGTGGAAATTTAATGGGTATACTTATCTTTCATTTTCCCATTGCCAAAATGCCAAACATGTACTTAGTTTTGCCTTACTATACATCTATTGAACAAATGCCCAAGCCTTCAATTTTAATTATTCAAATGGAAATAAATAAATTTACACGATCACTTCACCCATGACTTCTAAACAAAACAAATAAAGAAAATTTGAGCTCGACTAGTGTGGTAAATAAATAATAAGGGTAGGCAGTCAAAAAAAAGAGAAAAGATGGCTTTCTTCAAACAGCAGCAGTACATCAAAAATATTATTTCTGCTAAAAACAAGTATAGTCATGAATGGATGAATTCCCAAAGTGAGTAGAGTTATTAAAACCACTGTAGCTCTGTTTCAAAAGCATTTGTTACAAGAATCTTTTTGCAGTCGTGTGGTTAAGTACATTACTGGCCCTTACCCAGCCCCAGAAAAGGCACTTATTTAGAGACATCGAGAGGTTCAAGGTAATAGCATTGTATAGAATGGCATAACAATAAGGGTGATTTTGTAATAATAATTTACCAAAATAATCCACAAACAATTTTTACTCACCTTGATGTTGTTTATTGGTTTTTGACAGGAGAGATAGACCTTCCGACCAAAACTCCTGGCCACAATATATGCTCCTGTAGTTATCAATCATTAAATATATGATGTTTCGATATCTAAAGTAGGACTTACAAAACATGCTAAGTTCATTACTCATAAAGAACATAATAGGTTCTCCAATCATGCACAGACAAGGCATTTATCTTTTCATGTAGCCGACCCCAATTTAGGGATTAAGGCTCTGATTGATTGAATGAAGTACATATCTTATTAACTTCGTTCATTATTCCTAATTGGGACAACTCGTAGGTAATGAGGCTCAAGTGTTCAACATCTTCCCCATCATAAGTTAACAACAAACTCAGCAATCACAACTACATTAGTAACATAACTACTTAAACTCTACCGATATCAACATCATCTTATCTCTTTTGTAATGTGTCAAATGCTTAATTTATGGTGCCGCACTACAAGAAACTTCAATATGCCAATAAGTCATCATCAATAACCCCAATAAAGCTTTACCAACATATAACTCCACGTATTAATGATAACACCTTTCTATATTTTTTCAATAACCTTGTTGTAGATTTTCACTAATACTTTTGTAACCTTTTTCAATAAGTTCACTTAATTATTACTTCACTACAAATGAGCTCTATAACTCTCGGTAATTTTTTTGTTGCTACATGGTTCGGTGTCATTGTCAAAACCAAAACAAATGCACATGCATAATAGGCTCCAATAAAAGTGCAAAACTAAAGGTGATATAGGTAGAATAGAATGAGTACGAGTAGATGACTAAATAAATGAAATAACCACACAGTAGAATTTTTGTGAGTCACACATACCAAATCGAGAAATGTTGATACCGAAGGAGTTATTCATTATTCATTACTGCCTCCATTTCCAATTAATTGCAACACTTGAACATTTTATAAAATATAAAATATTCAAGTGTTGTAATTAATTGGGAACAGATGTAGTAGTTCAAACATAATCCTCAGTAAAGACCACAGTACTTTGCAAAAAGTCCAGAACTGACAAGTATAACTTGAGATCGCATTGAAAGCTAGCTAGTCAATTAGTCATTGTTGTCTTTGCTCTTTTGTGCTACTCCTAGCACATTAACAATAACAACCTCATACCTCAAACTCTCAAAGTAGTGCAGATTTCAAAGATTTGTAGTATATTCATTATTACACTCTGTTTCTTTTCATTTACAACGATTTGACATGAAGTAGATGGTAATATGCCCAATTGTTGCAAATAGTAAGAAACGGAGGTAGCATTATATTATATTATTTATTTATTTATTTATTCATTTCGATTTCTACCTAGAAACTAATTCAATTAATTACTCCAATATTCCCAAATGCAAGGCACAATACAAATTAAATCTCGATAACAATCAAAAATTCAGTAACCGTGAAATCACAAACGTCATAATCAAAAAGAGAAAAAAAAAATCAAGATTATTTAAACAATGATAATAAATAAATTAAAAAAATAAACCTGGAAAAAACGGAGAACGATCGCCGACGAAGGGAAGTAGCGGTATTCAACCGACAGTCAACGGTCAACTTTCGAGCAGAAAACGAAGGAGTCGCCGGAAAAACCACCGCCGTCGGAAATAACGACGTCGTATAATAGGCCATTGAATGATTCAATAAACAAATTAAGAAACTGAGGAGTGCAATTTAACAGTGGTAAACCAAAAAAAAAAACAAAAAAAAAATGGTAAAACAGTGTTATTAGTAGAAAATAGAAAAAATGATAATTATATTGAATATAAGTTGCAGAAAAGTCAGTATCATATGAGGAGGGAAAAGAGAAGGGGAAGCAGTAATCAAGTTACAAATGTATGAAATTTATTTTATAACTACTATGACGGTGGTCCATAAATATTGGATTTGGTGTTTGTATTAGGTGATTATGGAAAGTTTTATGACTAAAAAAGGGTGACTAGGGGGGAGTAAGGGAGACGGGAGTATCAGAGTCTTTGCTTGTCTTAGTAATCTACCAAAGTACCAGTATGACTATATAATGATATTTAAGTGGCTCTATTCTCTTCACGGGATTACAATCCCGATTCATTCCATTTCATTCCAATCCATTTCATTCTCAGCTCATCCATTCCAATTCCGGCAATCCATTCTAATCCCAGCAATCCATTCTAATACATTTTAATCCCGGCAATATATTCTTGAAAATTTAAATCTTAATTAATTAAATTCTTAATTAAACTCTTGAAAATTTAAATCTTGACGACACAATAATGTTCATAACAAATTTGCTTTTTTTTTTACTACATTTTTGTTACATAATAATTTACTGTAAATACAATATCCTTACAAGTAGATAAAGAAGTGCTTCAATTATCCTCGTATATTTCTTCCTCCTCTATATCCTCATCATCTTGGAACCTCATATTTCCAGCACACACATCTTGCCATATTTCATCTGCAATATTTGCACGAATGTCTCGCATTAACATTGTTCGTGTCGGATTAGTAAAATCTAAATCAGCTACACGTTCAATATTTTGGAGACCATGAGAAATTGGAATCCCTAACTTGTGTAATCGAATGAAATTATGTAAAGTGCAAGTTGCTACAATTATAGCCAATTGATACGTTTCTTCCATTTGTGGCATCATTCTTAAAATTTTCCACCTTTTTTTTAATACTCCAAAAATTCTTTCAAATGCATTGCGTAATGACGAATGTTGGTAATTAAATTTTTCGAATTTTCCATCTGGATGACCACCAAAATCAACCACCATTGTTACAAAATATTAATAACTAATGATAATAATAATCCCGGCAATCCATTCTAATCCCGGCAATCCATTCTAATCCCATCCACTCCATTCCATTCCAATCCAATTCATTTCATTTCATTCCATTCCATTCCGACCAGATCCCGTGAAAAGAACAGAGCCTAATTGTGTGTAACACGGGAGTTATAGATTTTTTTATAGCTTAAAAGGAAAAAAAAGGAATATAATTCAATTAATATCTCACTCTCTACTCTATAGCGAAAAAAAAAGTTAGAAAAAAGGCAAGGAATGAATGGAAAACGAAGGGTGATATTTTAATACCATTTTTGTGGGAGCTATTGAATGAAATGCCTAGGTTGCATCACTTATGTATTTGATGATGATATATTGATGTTGTATAAGTTGTCGGTTTTGGCCTTGCTCATTGTGAATTCATGAGACTGATGAGAGTGAATGAGTGACATTTTTTCTTATCAATTAAAAGGATTTCGTTGAAGATGTATTTTCTTTAACCAACTTGAATAATTTAGCGTTATTGGAACTTTTTGAACATGTACTACGACTTATTGAATCTTATTGGTAATATTTTCATGAAGTAAAGTCTTCCTAAGGCATACAATATTGAAATTTCTTCGGCACCAAAATTTATATATGTTAAATATCTAATTATATTAAGAATGGAGGTAATTTTAATTCTTTTGCAATCATTATAGATATTAAAAAAAATGCTTTTATGATTTTTTTTTTATATTTTTTAAAAATTATTTCTAATTATTATCTATTTTTACAACCATATTATGGAATTATTGTGAAAAAAAATATTTTAAAAAATTTATTTGCTATAATTTATAATTTGAAAAATAATATAATATTTTTATATGCCCTTTAATTACTTTGACGGCTAAAATAGATGAAATATAATTATGTATTTGCTTGATAGAACTTTGGTGGTCGTTTCTCAAACAGCCTATAATGTAGGTTTTGCCCTATAAAGTGATCTGATCAAAACTCTCCATTAATTAATATGTTTGTTTGATAAAAAAATAAAAAATAAAAACCAAGTTTATAAATGTAATGGAAAATAATTAATAGTTTTGTTAATTACTGTAGTAAGTTAGTACTTACAAATTCTATGAACAACCTCATTAAGTGGTGTTTGGAGTAGCACAAAAAGAGCAAATGGTAAGTTGTTGGGATCCATATTAAGTGATCCAAAGGGATTATTAAAGTTGTAGATCATAAATCCATAGATTAAATATGTCATCATTAAAACGACACTCATCCATCTCTTTTTGGTTGTGTTGTCTTTACGAGATAAGGATAAAACTTATATGAAACAAACTTATTGGAAATGATCAACTTATTAATAATTAGCTAGATCGGAACTTATTAAACTTCATTCTATACATGTATGAAAGGTTTAGGGTTTTTCTGGAACTAATCAAATCATCAAAATTTATTAGAGGATTTAAAAGTTAATAACTTTTATTCTAAATCAGTGGCGGAGACACATTGGTGCATGATCACGTGACCCACCATTGCCCAGCAAAATCCTTTATCTATGTTACAGCACACAATGAATTATCACTATGAATTGATGGGTTAGTGGAAAGGTGATTGGATATTTTGATTGAGGTCACATGATCAAATCTTGAAAAAGCTAAATTTTTCATGTTTTAATAGTTTTCTCTCTCAATTTAGCCTTTTCAATTCAAATTTTGTCCCTTTCTAATTGAATTGCATTTTCATATAGCTCGCTTAAATTTGATTAAAGTGTATATTTCATTTGTTTGTTCATTTATATAATTTTAATACAATGAATTTTGGATTGAAATCAATTATGAACTAAGCTTAAAAACTACAAGTCTAGAACAAAGTTTTCTTTGGGGTACTCAACTTTTTCATATTTTTATACTTTTCTTCCTCAAGTTCGTTATATTTTTTTTTTAATTTTTACCCCTTTCTAATCCAATGGCATTTTCATATACCGCGCTTCTATTTGATTAAAGTGTAAATACTTCATATGTTTGTTCATTTGTAGTTCTTTAATAAAATAAATTTTGGATCGAAATCAATTATGAACTAAACCTGAAAACTAGACCAAAAATTTTTTGGGAGTATTTTAGTAATTGATGGTGACCCACCATTTCGAAAATCCTAGCTCCGCCACTGTTCTAAATTTTGAAACGTATTGGTGAAAAAATTTCTTTTCTGTCATATTTTAATTAAGCTACAACTGTGTACCTTATTAAACAAATGATCGAGACTAGTATGAGGTTAGCTTGTTGTAGCCTGCATGCACCACCACGCGAGATGGACGTGGACATCCTTTTTATTCTTTTATTTATATGGAAGGTGTTAATGTTTTGAAGAAAAAAAAAAGTAAAATGATATTCATAGCCCTTAAGCCTATATATTAGAAGCTTAAAGTGGAAATAAAAAGTAAATCAATCATTAATTATCTCAAATGATATGAAATTTTGCCAAGCATTTTTAAATTATTTTCATTCTGAGAAATGAATTTAATGTTTATATTATCTATAACCCTTATGACTATGAATATCATTTTTTTCTAGAAAAAAAAGTACTCCAATTATAAAAAAAAACTAGATGTACTTTATGATGCAATAATATACGGATTATATCGGAGATATTACTCCACCTAATATCATCAAAGGTTAAAGAACTATCTAGTTTATAAGATAGAGTTTGCCAGCCAACTAATTACGTGGCATATGTCTAGTAGGACTCCTAATGCTAGCCTATAAATAGGTCAATGTAACTTACGAAATAACTAAGTTAATAAAATCATCTTTCACATATTTTATCATGGTATCAGAGCAGGTTAGTTCTTGGGTTCCCTCACAATATTTTTCTCCTCCCGCCGGTGGGTTTGAGTAACTAATTTCTACCCACCGGCTAGATTATCATAATTTTTTTTTTCGGATTACTAAATATTATAGTGTTTAACACACCTCAATTGAAGGTTTCTTAAATTTTCCAACCCACCTTCAAATACCCTTGGTCAAATTGTTCGTCTTCCAACTACGAAAAATTCCTACACCAATACAACCACAATTTTTGTTTACACTTATGTTGCCTAGATATATCCCCACGGTTTTATACCAAAAGTTGAATATTTCATCAATAGTGTCGAGAATATTTTATTTTGGGAGCAGCAACAAAGTTATGTGTTTCGGCATATGGAGTTGTCAACGCCGCCGTTCCTCCAATAATCCAATGCGATACATATTTACATGATGTGTATGGTATTCTACTAGCCATTAATCTATGACGATTTGAAAATACTGTCCTTAAACCGAACAGGTTTTCACCTAAAAGGGTTATTTCTATTATGGTTGTCCCTTAGCCTAATATATAGGTTTTCACCTAAAAGGGTCATCATCATCAAGTTTCAAATCGGCTACAAGTATTAATGCATGGTATTTTCATATTCAAAGTTGTTTGGCGTTCATATATTCAAGTCTACAGTCCAAGTGGTTCCGTTTGTCACACTTAAGTATTGGAGATATTACTCCACCTAATATCATCAAAGGATAAAGATGTATCTAAATTATAAGATAGAGTTTGTCCGCCAACTAATTACGTGACATATGTCTAATAAGACTCCTACTACTAGCCTATAAATAGATCAATGTAACCTATGAAATAACCAAGTTATTAATAAAATCATCTTTCACATATAAAAGTAAAATTTGTGGTATCTATTTGTGATGAAACTGTTGATAACCTTGTCTTTGGACTTTGGCTAGCTAATATAAGGTATTAAGTAGCATGAGTACATGACATACTACTGTTGCATGAAAACCAGTTCATCCAGCTAGGCAGCTAGTACCACTATTCATGGTCCATATGTGGCACCAATAATTATTCAAGATGAGCATGTAAGAAAATTATTAGTGGACATGCGAGTTGGATATATCTTGATTAATTGACTCATCAACTACCTACCAATATATATACTCGAATATCCCTTAATGCCAAAAACCAAAATAAATAAATTAATGTATTAACATATATATTCGATAGGAATTTCAGTCTTCGTTTTCTCCAAGTGTATTGAGCGACGGAATGAATAGGTCGAGCTAGGTATCATAACAAATGTTGAAATTAAAGCAAGAAAAAATTGTATATATATACGTACTTAAAAAACAATTGTCAAGGTAAATCAAACAAGAGTCCTCAATATGACGCACAGTATAAGGGTGAGCATAAAATCATAACTTATCAATCATATAAGATATTGTATCATTGATGATATGTGTTGATATCATATATATACCATTTCTTCTAGGACAATCTATTAATAGGCATCATAGCAATAATGCATGCCCAACAAATTATTACGTAGATAATATTAAAGAGAATACCTAAAACCTTACTTTCTGTTTTGAAACATTTACAAGTTCTATATAATATCTTACTTGTTAGGAAGTAATGAAGATCACGTACCTAAGCATACATTTAATTGACGATATGACGAACCTTGTTGCGTGTAAACAATATTATCCTGTTGAAGCTTTAATTTAATTAGTTAATTAATGCTAAGTGACAATATTTCTAATGCCTATCTAATGTAATGTGAGATAATTTTCTTAAGTATTTGGACTATCAATGAAATCAATCGTTTAATTTCACCAAGAAATCGTGTTATGTTTATCCTACTATGTGAATGGTGTGATGAATCATATGATGGGAATTTTATGCAAGGGGAATTTTATGCATTGAGCTTAGGTGTTTGACGCAATTCAATTTAACTAAAAATTAAAGCAGAGTTGATTAATTAATTGTCAAGCTTTTCCAAATCTAAAAATATAATGTCAGTTACGGTATATACAACCTTAAAACTTTAAAAGTTGCATGAAACAACATGCTCCGTAAAAAGAATCGTGGAGTGACTAGCTAGAAGATTAATTCCGAAGCATACAAAAAGTACATGCATGAAGCCATGAATATTGCAATTCAATGAGGCTTGTCAAGTTATGGACTTATGGCCTATGGGTGGTTTCCGTACTCTTACCACATACCTATATTTGAAGTTGAGTCATAAGTCACTACTTTTTTTTTTTTTTTTTTTGAAGAAAATCTAATTCCACAATCCACAAAAACTAACTTCAATCTTCTTCGATTCATGTTGTAATTAAGGACAGCTAAAATGAGTTGAAACCTTCAATAACCTATACTATATGTCTCTATACTAAAAGATGTTTGTATCAAATATATGTGCCAAAAGGCCGCTTTTGCTATCAATTCAAGGGTTCAAATCCTCATACAAATTAAATCAATGTGTTTAATGATAAAAAAAAATCTCTCACTTTTTTTTGTTCAACATAGCAAGTAAAAAACAGAAGAATAAATATATACTTTTTAATATCTATAAATTCCGCAGTTTAAGGTGTAAACTTGTACGTAGCTTCTAAATTAATAGAAATAAAATTACAAGTATACATACATCAAAGAGATAATAACCACTAAAAACATACAAAATCCAAATCCCTTAATTCACTAATCATACCACCTATATGTACAATTGTATATTAGTAAGTACATGTTTTGTCCATTTTATAAGATATAGCTAGGTTGATTTTAATATATTCACATAATTATTCTTTGCGTGAATAATGTTGCATATGTTATAGCTTATAGCCTAAATTAATTTATGTGGTTAGTATAATCTTTGCATAAATATAGGATTACCCTTGATTAATAATATAATTAATATCGCTATCCCAATCTAAAACCTAAAGCAATAATGCAAGGTGGGGTGTATATATGCGTGTTGCTTTCATTTTAAGATGATATGGCAATAATATGAAGTATCATCAGCTTATCCCCTCACGCATAAGGCGAGGCTAACAGCGCCCAAAGTTTGGACTAATGCAAGAAATAACATCATACAAAATGCCAATATCCGTTATAAACTTATCATTAGTTAGTTCCAAAAAGAAGCTGAAAACTAAAAGTAAAAGTGCAAATGAATGAAAATCCAAGATATTTGGCAAAAGAGCAACGGATGAATATTTAATTAATGGAGGTTGTTTGTATTAATGTAATAGATGATGTTACCTTGATGTGTAATATGCACATCTAACCAACTTAATTGGGATATGTCATATGACTGGTATGGTCGATCATATGAAGAAACAAACATAGATGATAGACCACAACATGCATGGTCAGCATTTTATATTTAATTTATTGAGAAGTTCGCATGAAAGACTAGGCATAAATCACAATCAAATTAAGCGTGATTAAGAGAGCTGAGTGAGGTATAACTCGATTTGTTACTATTTTGCTCTTGATTTTAGAAAGTTTTAAAATCATTTCTTATCACCCACTTTTATAGCTTTATGGGACCAAAAAATCCAACAAGATTTAGATTAATTCAATTAAAAATTAATTAAAGATGTACAAAAATAAATTTATCATGCATAAGTATGGTGTTCTATCAGAAACATTAAGGGCTATAGAACGATTTGTCAACATCAAAAACTTTCGTATAACAATTTTTATTTGAAATTTTTTTTATATGAATGTTTATGAGTTGGTTTGTTATTGTTTGTTGCATTCGCTCATCAGCTTTCGAAATAGTGGACAATAGCTAGTAATTATGATAAGGTTTGCGGTAAGAGGGTGATCTTGTACGCATTAGTTAGTTGCTTCAGCTATTTCATTTTACTTTTTACTAAAGAAAAGGAAAATAAGTTTAATAACAACCAATCATTAACAAACTCAAGCTTCAAATCAAGTAAAACGTGTCTTTTGTTTGTTTACAAACAGGAGCAACGCAGGTTTTGTGTATGGTGAATCAAGTGATTGAACCCTATTCATTTATAAGAGTAAAATTCCTTTAATATATTGGAGCAACTCTATTTAGTCAATCACAAAAATATTGGAGCAGCTCTATTTAGTCAATCACAAAAATAACTTTATATTGTTTGTAAGCTTAACCCCAATGCATCACATATGAGAAAGTTAAATTTATTGGATCCCAAATAGATCGAAACTGTACCCTATTTAATTTAATTTGTTCATTTCATTCGGACTGAGTTTTGATATCAACCATTCGCTTTGACTACTACAAAGTAACCCAGCTCACTTGGTCATACAAGTAACCATGTTATTCGGTAGCTAGCTATGTTAGCCCATTTGGTAGCTGCTAATAAATAATTAGGAGAATAATTTTATTTGTTAGAAAAAAATGAAGCTCTTACATATATGATTATGCTAGTTAAACACAAATTTTAGTTTGTGTGTCTTGAAAATATTAAAATACAGGGGATGAGAAAACATGTATGGATATTATAATATTCTGTATTATTTCCTTGGTAAATTATTTCATATATAATCATTTTAATTTGTGTATGATACAAATATAAAATACTAAATTAAACTCTTTAATTATAATTATAAAATTGATCCCACGTACATTACAAATTCTACTTTAAGATGTAGGGAAAATCAAATAAAAGAGAAACTCATTATTCTAGTTTATCCCCGATAAACCACAACCGCTCCAACCAATTTTAATTAAGCAAAAATAATCAAATTTTATGTGATGTCGAAATTACAAAACAGCCCCAGCAATGAATGAATTGAAATGCCTACAATACCAATCTTACAATCAATGTACCTTGGTCATATACAACTTGACTTAGGATCAAACTTAATTTCACGGACATAAAATGCCACATAGTTGTACATTCAATTCATCCCATCCATCACCATATCCCATGCAATACTCCAAGTGTTGCAAGAAAAACTCTCCCTTTTTCACGGTTAAGCTAGCTTTTACACACAAAAAATTTGGCACTATGCTATATCATCCCTAAAAATTATTAACCTTATTGTTACTTAAAAGCCTCAACATCTCCCCTAAAACCTTCCTATATATACACTAACACATAACCTACACCTTTACACACATTCTTCATTCAATTCTTCTACCACAATTCTTCTTATTATTTGTCATTTCATTTTTTCCCTTCTCTCTTTCTTTCTCCTCTCCTCATTGTAAATCACTTTGAGCGTCAGGTTAATTGTCGGATTAATTCAGGAGAGCGAAAAGAAATAGAGAAATTTATAATGGGAAGAAATGAGTTGTTACCATTTTTGGCAATGGTGATAGTACAAGTGGGGTATGCAGGGATGAATATAAGCTCCAAAGTGGCAATGGAATCAGGGTTGGCCCCTCTTGTACTTGTTGCTTATCGTCAGCTATTTGCTACTCTTGCTATTGTTCCTTTCGCTTATTTTTTGGAAAGGTAAAGTAAATTTTAAGTGTTACTTATATCATATTATTTGTCTAATACTCGATCTTATTACTAATCACTTTGCTTCATTCATTTTTGTTGCCTTAGCTTTTATGATTCCCATCTTACAAATAAGTAAATTTTGGTTCATCTATTCTTGTCTAAGCATTAACCTTTACCTTTTAATTTGCTTATTTTCTTATAAATTAGAAATTCATTTCGTTAAGAATTAAAAGAGTTATTAAAAAAGTCATCAGTACACCAAGCAAGAAGGTTGGAGCTCCAAATACCCAACTACTCAAGGAAAAAACCTAAAGCACCCCAAACTGTTGAAATACACACTACATACACCATGCATGCATCAACTCATTTTTTTGTGTCCTTTATTTAGAATATATAGGATGAGTACTCTTTAAATTTTAGGGTTTGCTTGAACTCCGATCTCCTAAGAAATGTTGTTAGCTACTTTGAATTTGATATGTCCGATTCTACACAAGAAAAGAAAAAAAAATATTGTGTAGGATCTTATACGACCTATATATCTCTTATGATTATCGTTTAAGAAAATTTTTAAAATAAGGAGGTTGTTCTTGTTACTTGCAGTAAAATATATTAATAATAAAGAAAAAATATGATACACATGACTACATGAGTGAATAGAGGGAGGGGTTATCAAATTTTGGTTCTTAATTAATTAATGATTAGTTTTTTTTTTTAATTTCCATTTTTGTGTATTTTAAAGATTGACACACACATATATATAGTGGTTGTATCACATGGTAGAAGATTTTCAAACAATTTTCCATTATTACATCTAATTTTGTTAACTCAATTAAGTTCCAATAAATTTAAGTGAATTAGTTTTGATAAGTTCGAAAAAGTACAATTATAAACTCAAATAAGTTCCAATAGTTTAGATCAGTTGAATTTTAATCCCACAAAGAGCTAGCTAGAGTACACCATACGACCACATCAATTAAAGAGTATTTTATAAAAAAAATATCATCTAGCTGTCAATTGCCTTAAGAAATCCAAGTAATCTACACGACTACACCAATATAATCAACATCATATTGGAATAAATCGCCCTATCATGTCACAAAGAACTAACCTCTAAGACAAATAGATCATATATTAGATGGTGTTATGTACTTAATTATGTGGTATAAATTGTTGCATGCATGCAAAATGACTTGCAGCTTGGAGACGTTAGAGTGCTTGGTCGATCAAATCCAAACCAAGCTTAATTAGGCCAGACGATGGTCGAGCTGAGCTTCATTATATTCTAGCAAGTTGGCTAAGTCTAAATACAAACAACAAATATGCTCACAATCTTAAAAAGTTTATACTATAATAAATATGTAGTACGTTGAGCCGTTGCTTGAAGAAAAATTAAACATGACTACTACATAGGTCAATAATTAAATTATGTTAACTTGAAGCAATGAAATACATATAATATATATTATTGAATTGATAAAATAAAAAATAAAAAAAAAAAAACCAAAGGTAAAATTAAATATGACTAGTTATAAAGCAATTAAATTAGTCGAATATAATAAAATATGAAGTATGGTAAATGGAGAAGTTACAGAACAACAGCTGTAAAAACCAGGGTTCCAACTAAGCCAAAGTTATTGGTAGGGTGTTAATTGGGTGAATGACTGCTAATTTGTTAATGTATATCATGTATACTATGCTGTCATGCAAATAACTAACGAAATATGGCCTTGAACTTATGAAAATGCATTTGCTTTTTTGCATGCATGCCTTTTCTTAGCTTTTATTTGTTCCTTTCCCACGTTTTTTCTTTTTCTTTCCCAACTTCAATTCCTTCGTTGTTAACTGATTGTTGCCTTCTACCTCACTTTTCTTGTTTTTATTGTCATTTAATATAATTTATTTCTATTTTTATTTTTTTAATCTCAATTTTAAATTAGATTATTTTATAGTGTACGATAAGGTACTTAATTGTGTACGTCTTATTTGAAGTTCCAAATTATATTTGGAGTTTATTATATTGATGTTAATAAAAATAAATTAATAAAATAGTTAATTAAGTAATTTCCTTATTTATATATTCTTATTTTATTTTTGTGTAGAAATAAAAGGCCCAAGATCACCAAGCATGTCCTCTATCAAATCTTCCTATGCTCCCTTTTTGGGTAAGTACTATACTATTGGATCAGTTGGATGCTTCTAAGTGAGAAAAATCATTGAAACAATTGGTGGCTAATAATATCGATTTTCGATTGTTAATTGAACTTAATTATAATGTCATACAATATTACAAACTATAAAGAACTTAATTATTGTAAACAATTTAATTAGACGACGTTTGATTAATAATAATAATGTTTTGTATATTACAGTGCAACCTTGAATCAGATATGTTATTTCGTTGGATTGAAGGCAACTACTGCAACCATTGCTTGTGCATTGAATAACATTCTTCCAGCAATGACCTTCCTCCTAGCTGCTCCTTTAGGGTAATGCCATTTTTTTATACGTACTCGATCTTTCTTTGAAAAATTATCAATTTTTAGTACTCCGTACTTGAGATTTCCATTTCTAGCAACCTGAAGTACGTGTCTGATAGTTTCAATTTGGATGTCTGTAATATAATGTTACGATAGATATCTAGTTCGTGCAATAATTTTATTTTTTGAGTTATTGGTGTATAGGTTAGAAGCAGTTGGAATTCGAACTAGGGGAGGACAAGCAAAAATAATAGGAACAGCGGTGTGCATAGGTGGAGCTATGCTTTTATCATTTTATCATGGACATCTTATCGACATACATCAACCAAAAATTAATTGGCATTATGGTAATAATACAAACCAGAACAACGGTTCAAAACATCACCTAAATGTCATGATCGGCCCTATTCTTCTCCTTGCAAGTAACCTTGCTATGGCAATTTGGTTTGTTATCCAAGTAAGTCCGATCCATTCAATCTTTTTACACAAAGTCACGTACAATATATGTTTTTTCTCGATCTCCAACAATATATATACTAACTTATTATAAAATTATTAACAGGCGAAAGTTAGTGAAACATTTACGGCTCCATACACTAGCTCAGCCTTAATGGGTTTCATGGGCACCATCCAATGTGTTTCCATTGCGGCTTGCACGAACCACAAAGTTTCAGATTGGTCCTTAACTTCTCGAGTTAGAATGGTTGCAAGTATTTACGCGGTAATAATTCAAATTCGAAGTATTGGGACATACGATATAATGTTGGTAATTTGGATAATCATTAAGTGATTATCAATCAATTATGCTATTTTTGATGTATGAAATTAATTGAATCTGTAGGGTGTCGTGGGCTCTGGAATTGGAGTATGCCTAATGGCGTGGACAATACAAAAGAAAGGTCCTTTGTATGTGTCTGTGTTCAATCCTTTGCTGTTGGTCATCGTGGCTTTGCTTAGTTGGGCCTTACACATGGAGAAGCTCTATATTGGAACGTAAGTATCATTTTCTATTTGTTAGTGGTAGTAATTTTTGATTGTGCATCTACAAAGGTATAAAATATAATTTATTTTACACAATATTATATTTGCTTCTATATATCATTAATTGGTCGGCTCCGTTGTTTTTATGGTGTAGTGTAGGATAATTGATCAATTTTATACCAAGTATAAAATTTTTACCTTCAGTAATTTTGTAATCTACACATCAATATTACATGATGTAAATCTTATGATTTTTACCCAACACAACTAAGCAGGATTAGTATAAAACTTTTACCTACAGTAATTTTGTAATCTACACATCAATATTGCATGATATAGATCTTACGATTTTTACCCAACACAACTAAATAGGTTAGTCTATCGTAATTGGCTAGAATTGCCTTATAACAAATGAGCTTAAGAATGGCAATCTAGGGCCCCACTAATGAATTGGAGCTTAATCATCAATCCATCTATGCATGATTACTACATATATCATT
Source organism: Suaeda aralocaspica (assembly GCA_016808085.1). NCBI lineage: Eukaryota > Viridiplantae > Streptophyta > Magnoliopsida > Caryophyllales > Amaranthaceae > Suaeda > Suaeda aralocaspica. The sequence continues at coordinate 3,215,157 of PYUH01003976.1, forward strand.
TTTTTTTTTTTTTTTTTTTTTGGTT
>PYUH01003976.1:3215725-3255522 GCA_016808085.1 Suaeda aralocaspica
ATCTGGGGTTTGATCTTGCATATCATTGTTTGTGGTGTCTACTGGAGTGCTACAAAGGGGAGGCCTGGAGTCCATGTGAGTGTGATAGCCTGGGGCATTCGCGGGGGGCTTCCCCCACAACAACGGCGAAGAGGAGCCGCCCACGGAAATCAATTAAACTGATCCGACATGGCCCTGCACCCCCCGTAGCACAACACCTAAGAAAAAAAATATTGTCAGGAGAACGGTACCGTGGACCAGGCAACCTGCAAATTTTTTTTTTTTTTTTTTTTTTGTGTTGCATGTTAACAGTGTTTAACATTTTTTTTTTTTGTGTTGTGATATGGGGTGCAGGGCCATAGGATCATTTTTAATTGTAGTGGGGCTATATGCAGTTTTGTGGGGGAAGAACAAAGAAATGAAAAAGGCTATCAACAATCAAATGGACATAAATGGCATTCAATTTGAAGTAACCAAAAACAATGAAGCAAAAGAAAACCAAGATGTAGAAAAGCAGCAGCAATTGGTGGATTTAAAGGGCACCAATGGTCATTGTTTAGGCTCACCAAAACCAATCTCAGCTTAATAAATTGAACCTACACTCTCATGTTCTTCCTAAAAGTAGAGGCTACTATTATGGGCATGTAATTGTACCCCTTTGTTCTCTATCCTAAAAAGAATGTCCAATTGAAATTTTCTTAGAAATTTATGTTTGTGCAATTGCCTTTTCTAGTTGGCCGACTTCATATAATTCTTGCCAATGGTATGAATAAAATATTATTGTATTGATATTTTCGGCAAAAAAGGGTAATATATATATCTTGATATCGACGGATCCTTAAATACAAGAGGATACGTTGGTATTAACAATAATTTGATACTAATGAAATATGACCCGTGGTCTTTACGTAGCATCTCTTATGCTCAACTCCATATTAAAAATGAAACTAGACAAACTAGTCTGAAACACGATACAATGACACTACTCAATATGGAAACAATGCATCATGAATGATGATGCTTCAATATGCATATCTTGTCACTTGTCATACGATATGTTTGAACTTCATCAATGACTTGAAAACGCAACATAATTCACCTCAACAAGATATATTTATTGTACCAATATCTAAAAAATTACGTCGACACGCAAATCATCATAAATTCATAACCATCACATTAAGCAAGTAGAGTGGAGTCTCATGGAGAATTATTACATCAAACACTACATACTTACCACATCACAAGCGACGTCATACAAAAACATGACACGACATAATGCAACGTATACCAACATTAATATAGTCCTTATAATTGAACGCAACGGGGAATGTGAGAAAGCAACCGACAGAATCACAATGACCCCATAAACCCAATCAGGCAATCAGCCCAACACGCAACCATGAGAAACACAAAAATAGCGTACGATCTACGACCTAAAAGCTCAAAAACAACCATCACGTGATATAACCAATCCAACCACGTGTTATTATGATTATCATTCATCAACACAAAATGCACCTAACCACACCCAATCACTTCCACTACATTTACCTTTTAAACCAATCAATAAATCAAACGGCTCAAAATCACTGATCAAAACAACCCCATTCTAATTGGGCCCACCTTTTCCGGCCCATCTATAAATACACCATTACTTGACCCAATTTCAAATTGACGGACCTCTCTCATCTCACATTACAAAAACACGGGCAGCTTCTCCTACCCCAAGATCTGCCCGCCGTCCTCTGTTTTTTCCCCAAAAAAAAAGCCCTAATTTTTTTCTCATCAATGTAAGCTTCTTCTTCAATTTCATTTCCCCCTAATTTCCTCTCTTCTCTTTGACTTTGATCTGTCGTTATCAAAATTGTTTAAATTAAATTAAATCTGATATTTTGATTTTTATATATTGTTGTTGTAATATAGGTAAATTTGATTGGATCTACGATTATTTGGATCTCAAATTGTTTGAATTTTTGTAGAAAAAAAACGGAAAAAAGGAAAAATGGGGTTATCATTCACAAAGCTGTTTAGTCGATTATTCGCGAAGAAGGAGATGAGAATATTGATGGTAGGTCTCGATGCAGCTGGTAAGACCACCATTTTGTATAAGCTCAAGCTTGGTGAAATTGTTACCACCATTCCTACCATCGGTAAGTCTGCTCTTCATTATTATCATTTTCAATTTTTTTTTTTTATTTTTCTGTGATTTAATGATGATGATGATGATTTGATTAATGGTTGTGTTTGTTATGATTGATCTGAAATTGATTTTGGTTTGATCGCTTTTTTTAATGTTTGAGGTGTAATTAGATGTTGTTATTAAAATATAGTGAGATTTACTGTTGCATTGAAGTTGTATAATGAATTTATAGTTTGGATCAAAAGTGATGGATGTGAGGGTATAATGGTATATGTTGGTTGAAGGATCTAATTTAGAATGACTAATATATTGATCTTGATCGTTGATTGTTGATTTGAGGAGGGGAAGATTTTACTATGCAGGAGATTAGCGGAGAGTAATCGAGGGAAATGGGATAAATGTGATATTGCGAGAGTTAGATTTGTATATTAGTGGTTGATTTCGGATCATGGCGAAATTCGGGCGTTTGAATCATATTGTTTTTCTGCAGTTAATGGAATGATGGTTGACCAAGTGTTTGGTTATATGGTAGCTATAAGTACATAAAAAGTGCCAATTGAATTGCTTGCTTAATCAGAGAAGCTGCTTAGCGTTAGCCGCCCATGTTACTGTATTGTGAGTATATGAGTACTAGTTAATTGCTAATGAAGTGGGTGATGTATGTCAGCGCTGTGTTAATTTCCATATTATTATCTGTTTTCTGGCATTGTTTCTTGTTTTTGTTGTCTGATTTTCATTTTACGAATATCTTTGTAACTACACTAGTATTAATGTGTTGATCATTTTTGCTCTTTGAATAGGATTCAATGTTGAGACCGTGGAATACAAGAACATCAGCTTCACTGTTTGGGATGTCGGGGGTCAAGACAAGGTAATGTATTCTTAAGGTGTTGTATATAATGACTTATTTTGAAGTTTTGTGCCTACGTGCTAAATTGTTTCAATAACTATTAACATTTTTCTATCTTGTTCATACTTTGGCCAGATTTTTTGTCTTTTTTTATTTATCATCCTTTTCATGTCTTTGCATGACTGATGATCTGGAAAGAATTTGTCAGGGACTGAATTAGTTTTTGATAGTTACACTTTCACAGAATTTCTAGCTGTGGGAAGCACTGTGTTTTAAGTTTAAAATTTTCCGTTGTGTTTTTTTGTTGTTCCACCCGGTTCACCCTTTGGGCTAATCCGGATTCGGGGCTCAATTCTGGGTGGCTAGGTTCCAGTCCTCCCATTTGTTGTTGTGGAGGATTGAACAATGGTCCTTCCAACCAAGTGTAGTCCCAATCACCACTCCACCAACAACCAATTGGTGAAAATTTTCCTTTGTGATGAGGGGAAAGATTAATGAGCTTTAGGTCAAGTTTGTTTCATCATAATGAAGGCATCCGATAATTAGTATACACCTACATTTTTGTATTTAAAGACAATCTTGTGCGAATTTTTATTTTCTCTATTAGCACTTGACAGAATTCATAGCATAATGATTGACTGAACCTTCCTGATGTGGGAATGCTGTCCATGTAGTTGCTTACATCTTTTACTAGTGCACTTTGTTGGGAACATTTTTTTAAAATTTTAAATTTCTATTTGTTTTTTTGGGAATAGAAACTGCTTCGATGACAAAACGGTCTTTGCCAAAATTAAAAGGAACTAGTATTTATCCTTGATGTATATGCTTATGGATTGTCTTGTGCTGAACTAGCTTTTCCATCAGCACTTGTATCATAATCATAAGCAATATCAAATGATGCCGCCTCGTCTTTCAGTTTTTCTTTGTTGATGTAAAGGAAGGCTATCCATGCTGTGGCAGATATCAATCTACATCAAGCTACTAGCATAATCTACATCATCTTTTTATAAAATATATATACATTTTTTTTTGACAGAAAACATATTGAGGTCTTTCTTTCCCTTCCCCGGTTTTGTAATATCTCAATCAAGATGTTTTGAATCTAGTAAGCTTTAATTAGCAGACAAAATCATAGCTTTGCTTGTGTATGGTCCAGTGCCGTTCCTATACTCTTGATTTGGCACTCTACGTTTTCACAAGCTATATAGATGGCTTCTTTTTGAGTTCTCTTGCTTTTGGCTATGTAAATGCTGAACTCATGATATTGCTCACATTACCCTTTCACTCTATTTTTACACCACTTACATCCTACTTTATTCAGACAATTACACAACTTATGCTTATGTATGGTCCAGTGCTAATTCATTACCCTTGGTTTGACACTCTATATTTTCATAAGCTAGATGCATATGTGCTTCTTTGTTAGTTCCTTTGCATATTTCTATGTCAATATGAAACTCATGATACTGCTCACATTACCCTTCAACTCTATTTTTACTTCACTTGCATCCTACTTTCTGTAGAAAATTACTCTCGTACATAACCAATGCTTATGTATGGTCCAGTGCTAATTCATTACCCTTGATTTGACACTCTACGTTTTCATAAGCTAGATGGATATGGACTGTTTTATTGGTTCCTTTGCAATTTTTTATGTTAATGTGTAACTCTTAATATTGCCCACATTACTCAGCTCTAGTTACACATTAACTATATGGTATACGGATACTGAATTATGCTTATTCATGGTCCAGTGCTAATTCTATATCCTTGATTTGGCACTCTACGTATTCATAAGCTAGATAGATATGGGCTTCTTTGTGAGTTTCCTTGTCTTCTGCTATGGAAATGCGAAACTCATGATATTGCTCACATGACCCTGAAATTTTATTTATGCGTTTACTACATTTTGCCATGTTATTCTTTGTACAAGTCTATGCAGTCTAAATGTTGTTTTTATTTATTTTTGTGGAATTTCCAGATCCGTCCTTTGTGGAGACATTATTTCCAAAACACTCAAGGACTCATCTTTGTGGTAGATAGCAATGATCGTGATCGTGCTGTTGAGGCAAGGGATGAGCTGCACAGGATGTTGAATGAGGTAAGCAATAGCTGTAATATATGAGATTGACCATTTACCTTAATGTTTTCAATTGAATGAGGGGGGTGGATTTCATTTTTGTGATGTTTCCATATACATATGTAGGATGAGTTGAGGGATGCTGTCCTTTTGGTTTTTGCCAACAAGCAAGATCTTCCGAATGCTATGACTGCTGCAGAGATTACTGACAAGCTTGGTCTTCACTCCCTTCGTCAACGCCATTGGTGGGTTACTTACTGTTGCTTTGCTTAAACATTGTTACTTTATTGGTTTGTTTTCTCATGTTACTACAATCAAACGGAGTCTTTAAGTTTGAATTTTTTTGGCAGGTATATCCAAAGCACATGTGCAACCTCTGGTGAAGGCCTTTACGAGGGACTGGACTGGCTGTCCAACAACATTGCAAGCAAGGTAGTTTTCAAATTCATTCATCGATTGTTATTAAAGTTTTGAGATGTTTATATGCTGTTGGTTATAAATTACGTTTTCTTAATTCAATTTTTGGTTCTATTTTACAGGCTTAGATGACAGGATCTATCTGGCGGAGTTTAGGACAAGTATATGTTGGATATTGCTGCACCTATTCGATTGGGTGATGATATTGAGCGTTTTGCCTTTGTTTATTTTTTTCCTATGTTTAAGATCACAGTAGTGATTGTGTTAATGTGATTATGTTTATGAAGGTTTTGTTATGATTATAGAAATTGTTATATCAATACTTTTGTAGATTCAGAATAACTAAATGTATCCCAGAAAAAAGAGTTTGTGTCAACATGTTGATATATACTGTGACGGTGATTATTCTTTTGCAACATATATAGTTTTCCCAATTTGCGTTGTTTTAATTGAGGCTGCTGTTGACAAATTCAGCTGCTTTTGTTTGTTGCCTGATTCAGTAATCAGTAGTTGGTGATATTGTTGAATTCAACCTGCATCTTCAGCTCCTAAATCCGTGGTTTAGTGTTGATTGCTCAGTATTACATGTCCAAGTGTGAGACAAGAACGGCTATTGTTTACTGATTTTGACTTCTTGCAAAGTAGGATGCTTCAATATTTGTTTGAAGGCTTAAACCTCCATGACAACATCAACCATTTGTTCTTTCAATTTAGGATGATCAAAATGCAACAACCTCATGACCCAACCTCCTGATATGAACAGGATATCATTTAAATTTTATATCCAAGGATATAATCAAGTAGTTTATGAGCTTGTTAGTGAGCTCTTGAGTCTCGAACCAAGCCAGTGATAGAATAAGGTTAGAATGTTTAGATTTAGTGAGGCGGATTTGAAGTGAGTTCTGATCGAGTATTTAATGCAAACAAACACTTGTGATTTGAAATTAGACAAGTTTGTTAGGAGTAAAAGAACCCAATATTAATTTAGGAGTTCATTTGTGATGAAGACTTGCCCACATCAAGTCCTTTGAACCTTTCTAATGCTTTTTTCTAGCACTCAAATATGACATTTACCTTCTAACTAGTTCTTATCAAAGTTTTTAATTTCTTTTCCACCTTCTCTCACTAGTTTATTTAGTTTACATACTTTGTTGTCACTAGTAGAAAATATGGCTTTATATTCCATATTTGTTACCATCGAAACTTTATTAATTTTTTCTTGTTACATTTTTTATTACTCTATAATTGAATGAGAACATACGACCCTAATATAAAACAAAATATAAAACAAATAAAATATGTTCCTATTCAACTTTACATCAAAGCACTTGAAAAGGAAAGATTATGTGGTCAAATAATACCCAACACTTTCAAACCATAACTTTTGTTGCAAAATCATTGAAAATTGTTTTCACCACCACCTCATTTAATCTCACTAAATCAATGCACTAGCAAGTGTAGCAGGTGCATATTCTCTTAATCTTTTATCCCAAGTTAAAATTGAACAGAATTAACTAGAATAAAGCTAATTTAAACTACATAATCTAAAAGTAATATAACCTACAAACAAACTGAACCGAAACAAAATAAGACGGAAAGAACCTAATCGTAACGGTGTAACCATCTCTTGTCCAAAGTCTAAACCGCATGATAGGTCTCTTTCTCTTTAATTCACTTTGCCATTTTTGAGGCCACAACATAGCCACGCCTCACCCCCTTGCAATACTCAGTTAGTTATAATTTCCACCGTCTTACTCCAATTTTATCATTTTGCCATAAATTAGTTGTTCCCTCTTCTTCAATTTTGGCGCTCACTTTCACTCACCTAACTAACCTCCCCTTTCTTCTTCACAAACACTCAAACAAACAAATCAATGGCAAGCTCACAACCCTCACCAACGGTTGAGATCAACGCCTTAGAATTCACATACCCTGGAATCGACGGTCATCCTCCTCCTGGATCAACCCCTCTTATTCAAGATTTCTCTATCTCCCTCTTTTCCGGTCACCGTTGCCTTCTTGTTGGCGCCAATGGCGCAGGTTTGTTTCATCTCTTCCATTAATCTTATAATTTCCCTTAATTTAATTAATTAATTAATTAATTAATTAATTAGTGTGATTTAATTTAATTATAAAAAAGGGAAGACAACAATATTGAAGATATTAGGAGGAAAGCATATGGTTGAGCCTCATATGGTTCGGGTTCTCGGGCGATCCGCTTTTCATGATACCAATTTGACTTCTTCCGGTGATTTGTGTTATCTTGGTGGCGAGGTTTGTAATATTTTATCTAATTTTATGATTAATTATTGTGTAGGTTGATTTTAATCTTGCTTAAGAAATGTTTGTTGATTATAAAAAAAATTGTTTAGTTAATTGAGCAAATGATGAAATAAATAACTAAATTTAGCTTCTGTATTAGTTAACAATTTAAATTTTCTATGGAAATTGAAACTTATATCTTATGATCATAAATTCATAATGCTATATTTATCAGTATACACTATAATAAATTGCATCGCGGCAAAGTTGAAACACGACTTGGGAGACAAGAATTGTTTGTTTTTATGAATAATCATGGCAAAATATGTTGGTGTTGCGAACTTGATATGTGGTCATGTAGACATAGTTGTTTTGATTGCGAAACCTTGTAGTAGAGTGTGTTAGTTTGAGCAACTAAGTCATTTTAAGAAATAAGAAAGTTTTAGGTTATTAGTTTATGATAGCAAGTTAGAGTCTTGTATGTGGTTGAATTGCAATTAGGGGTACTTGCAATAGGTGACTAGCTTATTTACTAAGGATGTTATCGTGTGTGCAGTGGAAACGAGATGTTTCTTTTGCTGGATTTGAGGTGTCGATACAGATGGATATTTCTGCTCAGAAAATGATATTCGGAGTAGGGGATGTGGATCCTGTTAGAAGGGATGAACTGATAAAGGTATATTGGAAAATATCTATGTATTTAACATGTTTATCATGCACCATGTTCATTTGTTTGTTTGTCGGAAGAATGTTGAGGTTTTGTATTCAATAATTAAACTTAACATTACCTTGTGTCAGAACATGAGAGCCCATTTTTTGCTATCAAACTATTATTAATAATAGTATAATTTCACTGAACTTTGTAGAAAAATTTAACCCCCTGATCCTTCATACTGATTGCGTGCATGCTAGCTACTTGGTGCTTCTCTTTACTTTTTGACGTCATAGAGCACATTGTGAACCCTGCAAAATTAAATGGATGATCGAAAACCTTGCTTTAATTGAACATCACTATATCTCTTTTGCAATACAATTTTCAAGCCTATGATCTAAATGGAACCACATAATGGGAATGAAAATCGGAAAAAAAAAAAATTAAAACTATTCAGCGATTGATGCTTTCCAAATCAAGCAAATTCACCTTTTAGCTTCACACATCTTGTTTTGGATTGGGGAATTGTGGGATAGTTGAAAGATTTTTTGAAGATTAATTTGTGTAAAGATCTATAGAACTAGCATGCTCTATCAATAGATAATTGGCTATAACCCTTTTGAATGCCTTTAAATTTCTCCTTTTTGTGTCTTTTAGGAATGTAACAAATTGCAGATTGTAGTCTGTCTCGTTGGCATGCTTTGATACTCCAATGTCATCTCCGTATTTTTCTCAACTAGATGTTATTCCTTCAATACACAATACTGAGTATTGCGTTTTCATTAGCTAGGGAATGAGAACTGAGAAGTCATCTAAGTTCAGATTTTAGCTCCTGTGAGTACATAATTCATACTATTAAATATACTAGAGTCTCCTTTGGGCTACACTAAGGAGGCATTTTACCTTTTCTCTGTGTATTCTTGGTCTGTCCAACTGTCCAATCATATTGTTGGGTTAAACAGAAGACCATCTTAGTCAAGGCCAATATCAAATGCATAACAATCAATCAATCACAACCTTAATCCCAAAAAATTGGGGTCGGCTACATGGACCAAAATTAATTATTCCATGTGGTTATCCACATAAATTTTCCTCCTCCATCGCCTGCGATCAAGAACCTCATTCTCTTGTAAATCTAAAAGCTTCATATCCTTTTTAACCCCTTCCCACCAAGTCATTTTCGGTCTTCCCCTACCTCGTTTGAGATTTTTATGATCCCACCCTTCTACTCGTCGCACTGGGGCTCCCTCAGGTCTCCGTCTCACATGTCTGTACCAACGCAAACGATTCTCCCTTAATTTGCTTGCTATGTGTTAGAGGACCATCTCAACCAAAAGCTTAAGCTGATGGTTGAGGCCCAAGAATAGTTTATATACTCTATCACGCCCCCTTACACGAGAGCCCGTTAGGCTTAAAGTGTGGATGCAACATGGGCCCCCTCATACCCTGCACTTAATAATTCCACTTAGAAAGGAGGGGTGGATGAGATTCGAACCCGTGACCTTTGTGTCACGCTAGCGCTGATACCATGTTAGAGGACCATCTCAACCAAAAGCTTAAGCTTATGGTTGAGGCCCAGGAACTGGTTTTATACTCTATCACTATGTCTGCAACTCCAACTTTTCGACGTATTACTTCATTTCTGATTCTATCCCTTAGAGTATTCCCGCACATCCATCTCAACTTCCGCATCTCCGTAACTCCTATTTTTTGAATGTGCTCCTTCTTGTAAGCCCAACATTCTGTACCGTAGAGCAATACTGGTCTTATGGCAGTCCGGTAGAATTTCCCCTTCAACTTTAACGGGATGTTTTTGTCACATAACACTCCCGTAGCTGCTCTCCATTTAAGCCACCCAGATTTAATCAAATGCATAACAAACATTCAAAATAAGCTGATGGGAAGAACGATCCGACTGGAGTTTCATAACTCCTTCGGTTGTTCCATCAAACAATTTTTAGAAGTAGGTTCACATCTCCAAGTATAGCTTGTGGAATATTAATGTTCGGATGTTCCTCTCTGATTTTTTCTGCCCTTTTATTGGTATATCATGAATATACAATGCTCTGGACATATGCCTTATGAGGGTTGGGTAAGGATGTATTTGTATGTTAAAAAAGATTTTTGAGGTTGTCAAAGTCCACAATCAAAAGACCACGGGTTGAAACTTTGCAAAGGTTTCCGGAAACAAATGTCTTTCAGATAAATCTGTGTCTTTTTTCTTGTGAAATTAAGGTGCTTGACCAAGCTGCCAACCAAACATACCTCAAAACCCGGAAACAAATGTCTTTCAGATAAATCTGTCTTTTTTCTTGTGAAATTAAGGTGCTTGACAAAGCTGCCAACCAAACATACCTCAAAAATGTTTAGGAATTCGATCATTCTTTTCTGAGCGACTTAATTTTTTAAAGCTAGAAAAGGTAGCATTTACTTGTCAATTCATAGTAGTTAGTCAAGGTGATTTGTCTGCTGTATCTCCTCAATGACACAAAACCAAACATGTAAGTATTGAAAACAATGCAGTGGTGGACTGGTGATTATTTATGAATCTGTTCTCTTGTCAGTAGGTGCTAGACATTGATCTATCTTGGAGGATGCACGATGTATCCGATGGTCAGAGAAGACGAGTGCAAATCTGTATGGGTCTCCTCAAGCCGTACAAGGTACTGTGTACTATTGCAGTTCCTGGGGTGATACTTTTGATTATCTTATGCTTGGTTGAGTTAAACTTTGGCTTGTTTATCTAGGTTCTTCTTCTAGATGAGATCACAGTTGACCTTGATGTGCTTGCAAGAGCCGACCTTCTTAAATTTCTAAAGAAAGAATGTGAAGAGAGAGGTGCAACAATCATCTATGCAACCCATATATTTGATGGGCTAGAGAACTGGCCAACACATATAGTATGATTCTTTTTTGTGATTCATTTGCTGTTTCAGTTGGTTTCTGTAATTGTCGTGTCTTAATGACTGGGCTAATTTTTATTTTTTTCTAGGTGTATGTGGCTCACGGAAGGTTGCAATTGTCAATGCCCATGGATAAACTTAAGGAGACAACGAATTTGTCACTAATGGTTAGTGCCTCTCTATCTGCTCAAGTGCTCATGCAACCCAGTTGTAAATTGACCGACTTTCTGCATCCTTGTCTGTCATTTGTTGCAAGATAAGCTCTATATAGAGATCTATGCTAAATTCAACACAATCTCTTTTGTCTTTGTTTACAGAGGACAGTGGAGTGTTGGCTGAGGAAAGAAATTGATGAAGAGCGACAGAAAAGGAAAGAAAGAAAAGCGAAGGGTCTCCCAGAATTTGAGAATCAAGTTGAGGGAAGCCGAGTAGTTGGTGATCCTGCCAAAGCTGCTGTTCGTGGACTAAACAATGGATGGGCCGCAGGAAGGTTGAATTCCACTGTTGCTGGTGAAGAGAATTTCATTTTCAGCTCAAACAGAGTCCTAAGACAATAGTTTATCACTCATTAGTTACTCGTCGAAGTATACTATTATAGCTGGCACTGGAGTTTCATTCTGAAACACACTGCATTCATGCGGGTTGAATTTTTAAAAAGAAATTATTGATTCTGTTGTAGGCTTCAAACAGTATATATATACTGTAATTTAATTTACATATAGGCTGTATCTCGGTTGTTTTTGTATTAATAAAGGAAGGCTTTTTTACCCCTTTCATTTGATCTTCTTCTTTATTCCCTTTCTTGCTGTCATTTGAGAATGCCAATTGTTTTAGATGGTAAAACTTAACATAGTTAGCACTTAGCACTACATACATTGCACACCAAACGCTACATACATTAGGCATCAAATATTTGATTTTTGAACCTTTGCACCATAGCCATGTTTTATTGAATTACCACCTAATTCCCCAATGTCCTTGATCATCATTCTATATGTCGTTCCAAGTTTCCAACGTGCTCTTTTCACTATTAGTTTGGGTGTGTGCAACTGTGCACCTCTTTAGCTTATTAAACTTGTATATCTGATTAGAATATATTAGGTATAATCAAACATGATTAAAATGTATTTTAAGGTGAAGAGAACACATCCTTAATATACTGTAGAAATAAATAGAATTAGGGATATAAGAAACTCTATTCGAAGTTTACCAATATTCTTTGTAGAGTAACAATATGCTACGGAGTACAAAATTAATTGGGCACAGTCTTGTTTAATTCATGTTGTTATATGTCATTCATTAATCACTAAAAAAGAAATTGTACCCCTACGAAACACAAATAAGAGCATAGCAAAGCAACATTTTGAAAATCCACGAAATGCCAACTCCTAATTTCGTCGATTTCACTTGCTTTCGTCCACTATTCTGCTAACTCTCCTCATTTCATTTAAAAATCCTCCAAAATTAACTACAATTTAAGTTTTATCAAAGATCTTAACAATTAGGGTTCTTCATTGAAGTTACAACAATCAATTGCAGTTCAAAAAATGGCGGCAATTTACAGCTTATACATCATCAACAAATCTGGTGGTCTTATCTTTTGTAAGGTACAATTAATCCTCAATCTCTCTTCCTTCAATTACTTGATAATTGTAGTTAATTATTCGAAGAAATTAATAATTTCGGGGATTTGTAGGATTATGGATCAGCTGGAAGAATGGATACAAATGATACATTGAGATTAGCAAGTTTGTGGCATTCAATGCACGCGATTTCGCAGCAATTATCGCCTGTTTCTGGTTGTTCTGGGATTGAGCTCCTTGAAGCTGATACCTTTGACCTTCATTGCTTTCAATCGTTAACTGGTATCATTTTCTTCGTTTTTCATGTTTTTGATTTTAGTAATTTCGGCGAATTTCGTAGATATTTGAATTAGGAATTAGGTTTAGCTACTTTAAGCTGTAAATTGGTATGAATTGAGTGAGATTTTGACTGAAAATCGTTGCGAAATTGATATGAATGAACTTAATTGGATTGTTAAATTGTTCAATTATTTACGTAGCGACTGAAAATGAAAGTATTTTCACTTTTGATTCATGGACGATAAGGTTTGAAGCTTCCATTTCTTTGATCGAGTATGCAATTAATTGAATGTTAGATGTGATTTGGAAGGAAATTTAAGTTTATTGCGTGATGTATTACTGTTGTCGTCTTCAAGTGATTAGCTTTTATGAATGTTATGGCGTTATTTTGAAAAACTCTTAGGGAATGGTGGCATTGAGTTATAAATATCTGGATGTGTTTGTTTGAGATCATGTTGAGAGTATGTGATCTTAGGTTGAGTAGCTTAGCTTACAAACATTGGTACTCTACGGTTTGTTTTGCTCTGGTTGAACCAGCATCTGGGTTCTAAACTTAACCGATGTCGTGTCTGAGGTTGCTAGATGGGGATCGTGCTGTTACCGGCAATGCATGTGATTTTAGAATCGACTGTGTTGCTAGGGTAATCTAGGGTGCTTTGTAAGCTTGTAAGAGCTTGTCAAGTAGTGGGAATTTGCTTCTGCTTTTTGTTGGAAGTTGGGCTTAGCAGCTAATTTACTGCTTAGTTTATGAACCTTAGAATTAACTGGTGGTTTAGTGATTGACTGCTAGTTCTGATATTTTGGCGGTCAAATTCCCAGGATGTTTCTCAAGAAATACCTAATAGTATCTTTTGGCTTTGAACTACATGTCGTTTCATATTTGGTTTTCCGGTTAGCTTTAGTATATGCTATTTACTAGTTAGCTGCCTTCTGTTCTCATTTTAAGCGAGTCATTCAGTATTTTAGCCTTTAGCCTTGAGCTAACCATCAGAGAGAGAGAGAGGAACAGGGAAAAGGAGGAGAAAAGGAGGGGGAGAGAAGGGGAGCAGTACTATTCATATATACAATACTGTGAATGATGTTTTGTGGGAAGGGGCATTGGTCAGGAATAGGTTAGTTTCTAACTGCAACAACTGAATTCTAATGATGATGATTGGTTGCTGAATCTTATTGAAAACTTGCTGGTATAAGCTATCCCATTTTCTCATGTCTTTGTTTAGTTATAAACTTATGGAGAGAAAGGTAAGGGAAGTAAAGCACTCAACAACTTAATTTACGTAGTAAATGTTCCTTTTGCAATCAAAGTTCTAGTTTATTGAAAGGGGAAGAAACATGTCTATTTTCAATCTATTTTCCTTCTCTACTCCCTTTTCATACCCAAACAAGAAAAATGTATTGCTTAATGATCCAAAAACTTTTGAGTTCTGAACATCATTGTTGATGAATGATGGCAGCCAAGCATCATGTGCTTTCGGTTTTGATTTATTGTTCAAAGATATATTAGTTTTAATATGTGTATCGCCTGTAATCTATGATGCCTCTTGCAGGAACAAAGTTTTTTGTGGTATGTGAGCCTGGAACGCTTCATATGGAGCATCTCTTGAAACACATCTATGAGCTGTACACAGACTATGTATTGAAGAATCCTTTCTACGAAATGGAGATGCCCATACGTTGTGAGCTCTTCGAAATCAACCTATCTCAAGCAGTGCAGAAGGATCGTGTTGCTATGCTTGGGCGATGATTGACGTTAATTATGATAAACAACAGCAGTTTTGTAAATTGTTCTTTTTTGAATTTCTCACTCGTCATTTTTCAGAGACACCTCCAATCTTTTGTTTCGTGCCATTTTTATGCTGTCTTGTTGGTGCGTTTTAAGAAGCTAAGATTCACTATTGTACCTCAATATTGAGATTTGAAAACTGCTGATACATGGCATATTAGAAATTTAGAATTCAGGTTACATTCACATCTTCATTCAAAAAGTTGCAATAGGTTGGATCTCAATCTTTCCTAGAGTAGTGTTCGATGACTAGATGCGTGTTTTTTTAGATATAAGTCTTCATAGTTTCATTGTTGGTTTATTTATTTATAAGGATATGATTTCTTCGTAGTAGGTTTTTTTAGAAATTAGAATAATAACTACAATTGAACTAGCCACACTTATAAAAACACCTATTCATTCCTATAATGCGAGCCTGCGAGGAAACCAAATCAGACAAAAATGGAAGTGTTTCTAAAATAAAAATACGAAGTAGATGAATTAAAAAAAGAAGGAAAGAATTACGTGTGTAGGGGTGTTTTTGTTTCGAGCTATTATAATGTAATGGAATGAATTCGATTAGTATTAACAATGTACAAGTTGTTTCATTATGGTCATTCGGGCATGAAATGTTATACACTTAGGTATTTTATCCCCTTTAATCTCATACCCACCACCTCCTAGAATTGTAGATATTGAGATTCTATACCTCCCCCTCCCATTAATACTATCAAATTTCATATCTTTAATTAAACCAAATAATTTTCAAAATAAGATGGACTATCAATCCATACCCTTGGAATTCGTATTCTCATATCATTTCATTCCAAATTTTTGAACCAAATGGCCTTGTAGTTTTTGCTTTCTCAAAGGAGCTAGCCTGTTCCTCACTTCCTCATACTCTACAATCTACACTTTGATGTACTTCTAATATAGATTTCAACCCTTGAAGGCGAAACTTTTATAACTGTCACCATTTTTATGTACTGTATAATTTAAGTAGTTTAAATAACATCTTTGAAATAAAAGCAAACTTTTTGAATAGAAATCAACCTTATAAATAATACTTACGACGTTAAGCACTTATCTATATTCTTTGTACCGATAGTACATGGTAAACAAATATCAAGCAAAATTGGAATAAAATAATACTTGTTTGATCTCTTAAATATAACAAAAATACATTATTATTATCATAAAAAACATTGCCAAAAAAATTAACCTTAGAATCTCTTTATACAACACAATGCAAATATGCAATATATTTTAATCGAAAATTTACGAAATTCAAAATTTCTAATTATAGATAATCAAAATAAACTTTACGTAAATAGTAAAAAAATCACTCGAGCATTCAACCAAATTAAGACAACAATAACCCAATTTATTCATTCTCAAAGAGAAACACTAGCACAATCTTAAACTTTGACCTAAGTAAGTAAAATACAAGTACTAATAACAGCCATAGTAATAAGAATCCTCATTTCTCTATTCCTCTCATTGAGTGAATTAATCTTTGATAAAAAAGGCACACTAAATATAGTCACACATTGAGCTTGGACTCTTGGTGTGTCCCTTTCATCAAATGATGCTTTTTTATAATCACCCTTAACAAAGTCATAATAAGCTAGTTCAAAACTTTTCTTGAGAATTGAGTATGTAATCTCACACACCTTATAATGGTCAAGTTGGGCTGGATCCTCTTCGCCAGGGATTTGGGCCTTAATGTAGCCCAAAGTGTTTGAGGCATTCTTTTGGGCCTCCATAATGGCTATATTGGCCAGGCCCATATAGCTGGTTTCGGGTTCATGGAGATTGAATTGGAATACTTTGTTACAAAACCCATAATCTTCATTAGACCTACATATGTTGTCTATTCTTTCTTGAGTCTCTTTACTAGCTTGTGATCTTACCATAGGAGTAAGTAGCACCAAAGTAGCTAATGAAGCAATAAGAAACATAATTTTGACCATTTTTTTAAGGTGGTAAATTAATTCTAAATTCGTGTATGTGTTGTTTTACTTTTTTGATGAGTGTTGAATTTTTTTGCATTGGTGGTAGTAGTTCTATATATATATGAGAAATTTGGAAATGAAGGATTTTACATCTCATGTAAATTATTGTCTGGAAAAATTAGTCTAGGTGTAATGTAGGTAATCATACTAATATAACAAGAAATCATGATTATATGGAAAAATTTTAAGTGGAAATGTCCGGCTCAATAATAAGACCAATGTTAAGAGATTTCGATCTATATGATGCACTCAAAGATATATACACTCAAATGTCAAAAATTTTTACTTCCATAAAAGAAAATTTAATCATAGATTCATAGATTCGATTTTAGCACAAAGCTGTCAATGTGTTGTACTCTTCCATTTCTTTAAGTTGGTTACACTTTGAATTTTCTCTCCCAAAAAAGATTTTAATTGCAACCTATTTAAAGAATAAAGCGGATGGAGTACTAAACTACTAATACTTGTCCTTCAACAAATAGTCTTCAACAGTTTATTAGGTATCAAAATGTACTCACAGACTCATAGTATTCGTTTTCACATTATATAGATAAAGTGTAAGTGAAAAATATTTTGACATAGCAAGTAAAATGAAACAGAGGTCAGGCAGAATGTATGTTGATTGTTGTGCATGTACAGACAACCAATGTCTTCCTTTTTACAAAAGGTTGTATCCTAGTACGTAAACCATGCCGCTACACTGCTTTAACATTTACCTTTAATTCTATTTTTAAGGAAAGAAAACTTTGCAATATCCAAATATGTTCGAATCATCTGCGACTCGAGTTTATATGATAAATTCTATGACGTAAAACTCAAGAAACCATATATGACCCAGAATATAAAAACCCTAACTAGCAACGACTATCAAATCTTGTATTTTTAATTATGTAACAATGAGAGCTTGATGATAAGTAAATATCCAAAATTGAATATTAAACCATAAAGGTTTGTTTGACAAAAACAAGTGTATTATTGCAATGTAATTGCTAAATTTTTAATCGTTGTAGCTACTATTCTGGTATACATTTTAACTATAACTTATCTATACTACGGAATATTTTTGAAGATATAACCCAAAATTATTCCTCTCTACGAAGCATATTTGAACTAATTAAAATTTTCAGATGAAAATTATAGTAAGATAAGCCAAGTGATTTTTCCCAAAGCTTACTTACTTCGATGGATCTTGAACGAAGGGTCGTCTCAATCAAGAGTGACGCCCTGTGCTAATAATTAAAATTAGGCCCTTTATAGTGTAAAAAACATTATAAAGAAAATACAATAACATAATATCTTACAAGATATATATACAAATAGTTAGGTTTCGAAAAATTAGTATGATGTAGATTAGAATTAGTAGCAAATATATATAAAAAAAAATTATTTTCAATTCCATTGTACTACAATCCATACAAGATAAGAAACTATTGATTAAATGTTAACATCTTTGAAAATTAGGAAAAAAACGTTAGAAGATAAAAAAAAAAAAGTATAATTAGGGTGAGGATCTTATGAGAACCGTCTTTGCATGAGAACTGTGAGAACTACTAAATAACAATCATATTATATGCATTTAAAAGTTGCAATCACTTAGTAACAATGTAATATAACTAGGTATACCCTTAGTTTTCAATTTAATAAAGGTTTTGTTTATTTTTTAGGCTTTTAAAAATCGTATAATATTTAGGTGGTCATAGTTACTGCTTATAGGTCTATTATATATGATAGCTTAAAACACTTGAAATAAATGTCTACAACTTTTTTTTTTATATAGATATAAAATAACACTATAACACGTAGAAAAGTATAAAAAAAAAAATAATAAATAAATAAAAAAATTGGATTAAGGAGTTTTGATGTAATTCTCACGGTTCTCATATAAAAAAGGTTCCCATTTATATATATATGATGAGGTTCAAATGAAAACTTTCTTTGCATGAGAACCATACATCAATGCATGAGGACCATGAGAACTATGTCAAAACTCCTTAATCTAATTATTATTATTATTATTATTATTATTATTATTATTATTATTATTATTATTATTATTATTATTATTATACTTTTCTAGGTATTATAGTGTTACTTTATATCTATTTTAATAATAACAAGCTATAAACATTTATTTCAAGTGTTTTAAGCTATCATATATAGTTGACCTATAAGCAATAAGTATGGCCATCTAAATATTATAAAGATTTTCATTCAAAAGCCTAAAAAATTAACTAAACCATGTTATACTCCGTTAGTTGTATCTTGTTTGAAAAAAAAATAAAAAATTGTTGTATGTAGCAATATGAAGGATTGGCTGAAACTCATAAACTCAGAAACTCGAAACTTAAAAGCTAGTAATCTACAATAGTATCAATCACAAACGACTATAAGAGTACTAAATACTTCAATTCATACTAAAAGCATTATACTTATATTTGTAACATCTATTATACAACAATCTTAATCTCTATAAAATTTAGTCAATTAGGTCCATCTGTTTACTAATATTACAGATATATGACCATTGACTACATACAAGCATTCTAGTATTCAATAAGCAACATTAAAAAAAATTGTGATTAAAAGTTGATCATAATTTGCTGTTATTAGCATAATATTTATGCTGCAGATGGTGCCAACAGATAATAAGCATTGCTGAATTCAGATAATGCTGCTTTCAACAGTTTAAGTCTTGCTTCTTCTGGCTTATAATCTAATGACTTATCATCATAAATTTCCCACCATTTTTGAACTAGCTTCTTTATATCATCTCTTTCCATGTTCTCTTCTTCCCCTGTGTACCTCCAAGGTTTCGATCCCTGATCGAAAATTTAAAAAAATAAGGATTTTCTATTAGACAATTGACGATTAAATAATTGTTAAGGACGAATTTAGTTAATTAGGTAATGGAATATGATACTTACAGCAGCACAATAGTGAACAACTTTGACATTGTCTAGCTCAACGTTTTCAGGGTGACGCCATAACATGGCTAACACAAGGTTGTAAATGGGTGGGATGGGCTTATAGATGTCCTTGAAGTACATGTTCAAGAAGTCCTGCATGTGTAAAAAGTGCCACATTTAATTCAAGTTTCGACCTTTTAATCAATTAAACTAGTTGACATACATTGTTACGCTAATGTACCTACCTGCTCGGCAAAGGGAGTAGGAGGGGTGATTTTGCAAGTATTGAGAAGGTCATGGTAAGTGGACATATTGGGCTCAAACACAAACATGCCAGCATTGAANTTCTAGGTATTATAGTGTTACTTTATATCTATTTTAATAATAACAAGCTATAAACATTTATTTCAAGTGTTTTAAGCTATCATATATAGTTGACCTATAAGCAATAAGTATGGCCATCTAAATATTATAAAGATTTTCATTCAAAAGCCTAAAAAATTAACTAAACCATGTTATACTCCGTTAGTTGTATCTTGTTTGAAAAAAAAATAAAAAATTGTTGTATGTAGCAATATGAAGGATTGGCTGAAACTCATAAACTCAGAAACTCGAAACTTAAAAGCTAGTAATCTACAATAGTATCAATCACAAACGACTATAAGAGTACTAAATACTTCAATTCATACTAAAAGCATTATACTTATATTTGTAACATCTATTATACAACAATCTTAATCTCTATAAAATTTAGTCAATTAGGTCCATCTGTTTACTAATATTACAGATATATGACCATTGACTACATACAAGCATTCTAGTATTCAATAAGCAACATTAAAAAAAATTGTGATTAAAAGTTGATCATAATTTGCTGTTATTAGCATAATATTTATGCTGCAGATGGTGCCAACAGATAATAAGCATTGCTGAATTCAGATAATGCTGCTTTCAACAGTTTAAGTCTTGCTTCTTCTGGCTTATAATCTAATGACTTATCATCATAAATTTCCCACCATTTTTGAACTAGCTTCTTTATATCATCTCTTTCCATGTTCTCTTCTTCCCCTGTGTACCTCCAAGGTTTCGATCCCTGATCGAAAATTTAAAAAAATAAGGATTTTCTATTAGACAATTGACGATTAAATAATTGTTAAGGACGAATTTAGTTAATTAGGTAATGGAATATGATACTTACAGCAGCACAATAGTGAACAACTTTGACATTGTCTAGCTCAACGTTTTCAGGGTGACGCCATAACATGGCTAACACAAGGTTGTAAATGGGTGGGATGGGCTTATAGATGTCCTTGAAGTACATGTTCAAGAAGTCCTGCATGTGTAAAAAGTGCCACATTTAATTCAAGTTTCGACCTTTTAATCAATTAAACTAGTTGACATACATTGTTACGCTAATGTACCTACCTGCTCGGCAAAGGGAGTAGGAGGGGTGATTTTGCAAGTATTGAGAAGGTCATGGTAAGTGGACATATTGGGCTCAAACACAAACATGCCAGCATTGAAGTAAAGAGCAGGCCTTGGGCCCAACTCCTCCTCGGCCCAATGGATTCTGTTTGGGCATTGTTGGCAATACCCAATTTTGTATTGAGGAGTATGACTCCAAGTTTTCTCACAAAAGCAGTCCATTACAGCATGAAAATAGCCATCAGGTAAGTCAAAGAGGTGGTCAATGTTGTCAAATACTTGAATATCTCCATCCAAATATATCATCTTGCTGAACTCCACAAACTGCCATCATTTAACAAAATATATTATATTAGAAAACCTCCAAAATTAATTATATCAGAAATATTCAACTCTTAAAATTAATTTGTATAATAATAGATTTCATGCGCTGTGCAATTGTCATATGTATTAAATGATTTTTATACAGTATTATACATGTTTTTAGTTGCAAAATGAAAGTGATTTTGGAAGTATGTTTTAATTTTCAATTTTTTTATGCTAGATACTCTAGATGTAACAGATACATGGTACCGAAAATTAATTGGCCAAGTGCAACGTCCAGCTTTAATAAAAGAATCGAGAGAAAAGGTTTACCAAAAAAGTCAATACGAGTAACAGTAATATACATCCAAAAAGAAAATGGTGGAAGTAAAAAAAATGTTACGTAATTAATTACCTCCCAAATTCTAAGCTTGGAGTAGTTGATGACATAATAAGGCATGGCAAACTGAGTATGGTTTTCAGGTGGGTAAACAGGTTCGATCTCACGAACAACACACCCTTGTGACACCAATATGTTACGGTGCTCCTCAGGAACATCGGGTAACACGGCGACGACTAAAGGATACCGACTCTTAGCCTTCCTTAGACCCTTAGCAAGACCTACAACTCCCTTGACATAGTCACCATTTCCTGCCAAAAACGTCACAAATGCCCTCATTTGTGTATTATCATTTGAGGTAATCATCAACTTCATGGTTTCAGGATTGTTGTTCATTAGTTTGGAAGCCATTGGATAATGATTTTGATGAAGGTATATATGTATGTAAATATATGTGATTTGTTTTGTTACGTTGGTGTTTTGAATATGTATGTGTTTGTTAATGTGATAAGTGTAATGTTTGCATGGCTAGGAAGTGAAGAAAGGACTTGTTTATATAGAAGTTTTAATTAGAGGGGTATTTCAGGGATTTAAGAGTAGAATTTTCCCTCCTTATAAACCAGCTTCCACGTGGTTTAATTTTGTATTTTATTATTCATATACTCCAGTTTAGTTCTTTAATTTATAAATAAGGTATAAAATAAGAAAAAATTGAGGTCAATAAGTTTAGGCACTATAAGTTCAAATCATAGGTAAATTGATCAATATGTGAAGTTTTAAATTTTAATGATCAGTCAGTTTTGATAGTTACAATTCTTTTAATTAAAATTGGACGACATTCCTCACCTCAATGTAAATTCCGATTACTACTAGTCTAATACGAAGTATCTTACATTATCATCGATTTATCTTGACTTTTGAAGTCATTACTATAGCCAATTAATTATAAACCACGACCACAATAATGCTTATTTGAGTGTACATCACACTATTAATTAAACTTCCCACAATGTAGTTTGTCATATTGGGAAGTCTTAATGATATTTTATCGAGTCTAAAGACAAACTCTCAATACTTTAAAGTCCTAATTAGTCTATGTTGAGTAATTGAAGTTATTCCTATA
Source organism: Suaeda aralocaspica (assembly GCA_016808085.1). NCBI lineage: Eukaryota > Viridiplantae > Streptophyta > Magnoliopsida > Caryophyllales > Amaranthaceae > Suaeda > Suaeda aralocaspica. The sequence goes on from PYUH01003976.1 coordinate 3,238,748, forward strand.
AAAATAAAATAATGATCGACTTTTTAAGCCTTGTAGTATATTATTCGATTTGTGCTACATATATTCACTACTTCGCAAGTTAATAAGCAAAGTAAAATTTTATCAAATACGGAGTACTATAATTTTTTAAGTTGAATTTTACTAGCTAATATGTATTACATGCATCTCTAATTTATTAAAAAGTCTCCGGTAATAATGTCTTACGGTAAAATCATTAACTATTATAAATTTTTTTAACTATTTGACTTATTGATTTAATTAACATAATTTTTTATCTAATTATCTAGGAATCTTACCAAATAAGACAGTCTTATATAAATTTTATACTAATTTTAAAGAGTGAAATTAAACTTGTCTTATTCTTGGATTTTAACATGAACTTGTCAAAAGGGGGTCTATAATTATTCTTCCAAGATTCCTTACCTTTGCCTTATTTTATCTTCCATGTATGAGGTATCATTTTCAAGTGTTACGACTTATAGTAGAACACATGCTAATTCGTAGACACAATTGATAGGACATTCCCCAAAACGGTGTCGTACTAGGGCTTTCTTTTTTCCAAATTAACACATAATGAAATAATACTTTTCTATTGGCCCCTCCCATTTAAATTAGAACAGTACTTTTATTAACCGACCACGGTTATCTCCATTGACGGTCCATAGTTTATGCAATGCAATTAAATTAATCCACTTTTTAAAAATTCCAACTCCCTATTTTAGTTTCCCACATTTCATGCAAAAGATTGCTAATCTGCTATTGATTTATTGAAAATCAGTTGTTAGTTATGGCAGTTGAAACTTGATATTATGGGCCCCAACTTATGGCCCAATACTACAAAGATATTACAAAGGGCAAGGGTTTATATAGGAGTACTTTTTTTCCTAACTATACATGTTTGGGAGTTAAAGTTAGTAAATTATTGATCAATTTTTCGAAAAATACATAACATGTAAAACATTTTTCTGGAATTTTGTTAGATCCGATCCTTCTTAAGGTGTAATTTATTAAAAAAAGAAATTTTTATAATTTTTTAATTACACAATTTAAGTTAGTAACAATATGTCAAAGTTGAATTTTGGGAGACTATGCGAAAAAAGAAATGTATTAAATAAAAAAATAAATAAATACTAAAGGAAGTATTTTTTACAATCTTAAGGCCTGTTTATTTCAAGTAAAAACAGTTGAACTGAACCGAACTGATTGGAGCTGAACTGAACTGAAAGTTTTTTATAGAGGATTAATGAATATCAAAATAGGAGAAGAGCTGAACTGAAATGAAGTAAACTGAATGAATTTTAAGCTGAAGTGAACAGACTCTTATTAGCAAGATTCAATCCGAACTCAACCCAAAAATGTTGCCTTAAGTAGACAACCAATCGATTGAGAAAACAAATACCGAGCATATATAAAGTTTAATAAAACAATCATGTAAGACCGAAGTTGGGCTTAAATCTAGCTAATCCAATAATAATTATTTCAGGGATATTCAGTATTTACTTTTTGTCCCCACTCTCCACGTTACAAGATCTTGCATCTTAAGATATGGTTTTGATAGTTTATTTAGTTAAGTTTGTTGGCCCAAATTTTTGGATAATGACTAAGACTCCATTTTAGTGTTAATATATTTTGGATAACCTTATAGTTCGACCGACTTCTTTTAGATACGACATTATTTTTTGCTTAATTAACGCTTACAATGGACTAATGGAGTAGGTATAGTGTAGTTTTCAACTAAACAGAAAAATTGTAGAACAAGTAAAAGTTTTCTTTTTTGAAGGAAGAATGGCATTAAGTTGTTTTCATTTATTCAATTTGTTTAATTTAACACGGTTAGAAAATATTAGATGATTGATTTTAATGAGATTGATATCTACATTATGGAGTTTTGCTATACTTTTTTTTATTAAAAAAAAAGTTATGTAAATTTCTTTTCGTAACATATATATATATATATATATATATATATATATATATATATATAGAAAAAGGATCATGTGAAAACTGTTTTCACCGTAAAAACCACAAAAAAAGGACAAAAGAGGTATAAAGGGTACATATACTTTATTGATGACATTTTCATAAATAATAAAAAAAATTGTTTTAACTGTACCTATACCACTTTAATCTTAATATGTACCGCTTTAAATCTTATATGTACCCTTTTTTGGTGGTTTTCACGGTTTTTAGCAAACTTAAAGTTTTTAGTGGATCCTTACTCTATATATATATATATATTTTTTTTTTTTTTTTTGTTTCTTGAACAACTTATAAAAAGTAATCCAGATAAATTAGATTATCATTTTGTGTATGTAAAGATCGATTCACCTTATAGAAGAAGATACTTATGGAATTCTTAATCTACTCCGTACAAATCACTTTGTTGTTCTTACCTTTATTAAGGTAAGGGATATACTTCACACTTTGATAAGATCATAAGAAAATGTTACATATACAGCTTTAACTCTTTAAGTTCTTAATACAAAAACTAGCTTATGTTTATTTTGATGACAAATTTTTAGTTCTAACTTCCACATTTATAGCAAAGGACATGCACCCATGACTTTCCTTTGTGCTTCCTCTATCTTCATGATTTGACACAGCTTAATACTAGCACTTGTCATCCAATCAAAAATTGAAAGTCACGGACAACCTAACATGAAACATTTAAACATGTGGAGTACTTGAAGAAGAGTTTAGTGTAAAACGATGTTGTTATGGACTTACGGACATATCATGTGATTGTGCCCTAATCCAACTGCAATTAAAATAACTTACAAAATATCGTATGTCGTTACATTCTTCAAAAACCTAAAATTAATTAACATGACTTCTCTGCAAGTACGCAACCGTTATAGGTGCATTTCTAGCTAGCTAGTTGAGACCCATAAATGTTATCGACTTTTCTTAATACCACGAGATGTATATATAATTGTATAAATGAACATGATAACCCACTGTCATTAACAAGTCTAGCCGGCATGCTTCAACATTATAGCTATGTTTGAATTGTTTTCAATATATAACGACTAGTTGAAGACTTGACGTACCAAATGCATGCACCAACGTGCAAGTGGGACAAGTGATTGAGAAACTACAAGCCTAAACATTTGTAAGCTTTCAACAATATGTAACACACTGCAAATCAACAGATTCATTACACACTAAAGAGTGTTTGGTATGGATTTTTTTAAATCGGAAACGGATTCAAAAATGTGTATCCCTTACACGCTGTTTGGTTAGAGCATTGGGTAAAGGTTAACGTTACCGAAGGGTAATACTTGCCGTTACTTTGTTTCCTGCGGAATGTTTGCGGTAACAAATTCCTTTCATTATAGAAGCCTCATGATCCACATGCATCATGATGGCTGATGATGTTATAATGTATGTGACTCTTTCTTCTTCATCCCAATTTCTAAATCCTAATGCCCAAAGTACTATGTATCAAATTTCTTTCATTTTTTTCTTTTTTTTTTATTTCTTCTAAACATCAATTATTAGCTTTTGAAGGTTTTTTTTTTTTAAAAAAAATTATTTAATTCTTAATTTTTATGTCATTAGCTAGTCAAATTTTGGTTAAATAATTTTGTCTCTTCAGGGTCTTAAATTTAATGTATATGGAGTTGGTATTTTGTTGAATTAGTGTTGTTTCCATTTCACTAGGAAACCAAACAACCGATCAATGTAACACTTATCATTACCTTTTCCGTTCTTTATCTATTTCCTTTCCATTTCCTTTCCTAATTGTATACCAAACACCCCCTAAGCTACTACACTAGTTTAAGATCGAATTTTTAAATTTATAGAGAACCATAAGAGTATGAGTGATATAACCGAGTTCCATTAGGATCCAATGCCCTTCCACTAGGACAAAAGCTTTAACAAACTAATTTTTCATAGGGAACCATAATAAAAGTATATATTCATCACTAAGCTACATAACTTTTCAAGTTTCCACCCAATCTAGTAACCATGTATAGTGCTCCCAATCAAAGAGAATAAGTCAAATTTGCGATAGCTACACCATTAATGGATTGTGTTTATGTGATGCTAAATACGAGCCTCGGTTGCAAAAGATGCGAGATGGAATAATAATGTATTTTTGAAGACCGTGTGGAACAAGTAGCCCAACATAATTGTGAGTGCGCCTCATGTAGGGGCTAACTTATTACCTCATGTTGGCAATCTAAAAAAGAAGGTCCAACGAGGATATTTAATTGTGATCTATCCAAATTGCGGAGAATGAATGAGCTCACATATGATGGAAGTGTTAAAAGAATAAACCCATAAATTAATCACTCATTGAAGAATGAAAGATAGATTTACTAATTTATAATAAACTTAAAGGGTTGTTACTCCTCATATTCCAATTGGCCTGGTTTAATGATAGTACATTATTGCTAGACTTGTATGTTATCATTACGATTAAAGAGGAAGACAATATGTAACTTGTTGTAAAGATTTCTTCTGGGATTATATGTTGTTGTAGATATGCTGACATATGGATCATTTCTATTGGTTTAGGATCCGTATCAGTTTCTATGGATTCACCAGCGTTAAACAATATTATTATAATCGTCCCGACAGTCATTTATTCAACGTTGAGAGTAAAAAAAGTCCCAAATGTTAAAATTTGATTTAAAATAAAAACAGGTTATAAGTTCAACCAATCACGATATATGTACAAATCTATATCATAATAGTGGTCTTATAATCATACGATCAAAATGATGTATCCATATAATAACCAATAGAAAGAACCAAAAAGAAGAAGAAATACTCCGTATATATAACTAAACAATAATTTGAACCATGAACAACTTTTTTTTTTTTGCTCCCATTGCTTTAATTAGTTTAATATACACTATGTACTATACATACTTTATATTCCCTTGAAGGAACAAAAAAAAAGGATTTTCACAAAACACATATCTTAATTCTTACAGAAATACAAAAAACACTTGAACAAAAAAAACAAATTACTCATCTTTTCCAAAAAAAGGAAAATGTTTGCTAGGAATACAATATATGCTGCGTGCAATAATTGGTTAAATGCTAAGCAGCGGACGGGGCGGTGACATAATGAAGAACACCGGCCTCCGAAAGCGCCGCCCTGAAAGGTTGCATCTTCATCTGAGCCTCAACTTCGGGCTTGTAATCAAGGGACTCATCATTGTATATGTCAAACCATTTTTTCACCAACATTTTAATGTCTTCTCTATCCATGTTCTCTTCTTTTCCTGTATACCTCCAAGGCTTTGAACCCTATCAAAATAATGCAAGTATAACATTCATTATTAAAATAATAAATACTCCCTCGTTTTTTTAGTTACAACAACTTAATATTCTATCTATCACAGAAAATAACTAATTATTACAACTAATAAGAAAATAATTATAATCAGAGGGTAATAAAGGGATTTCACATACATTTGCACAATAATGAACAACTTTCACTTCTTCGAGTTTAACGTTTTCTGGATGACGCCATAACATGGCTAACACTAGGTTGTAGTTCAATGGAATTGGCCTGTATATATCGTTGAAGTATATATTTAAGAAATCCTGCATATACAACCGGTTATATCATTAACATCCTTTCATATTTTTTCCGATGTAAAGAAAAATAATAATAAATCATAAATTATAAAAATATTCACCTGTTCAGCAAAAGGTGTAGGAGGGGTGAGTTGGACAGTTTTGAGGAGGTCGTGGTAAGTGGAGATACTGGGCTCATACACGAACATTCCAGCATTAAAGTAAAGAGCAGGCTTAGGGCCCAATTTCTTGGGCCATGGAACTCTATTTGGGCTTTGTTGGCAGTACCCAATCTTGTATTGAGGAGTATGACTCCATGTTTTCTCACAGAAGCAGTCCATTACAGCATAGAAGTAGCCATTTGGAAGGTCAAACAGGTGGTCAATGTTATCAAACACTTGTATGTCACTGTCCAAATATATCATTTTTGTGTACTCCACAAACTGCATAACAAATAAATTTAATTCTTTTTATTATTTAGCTCAATAACAATTAACAAACCATTCAAATAAATTATTATTAATTTATATACAGGTACATACTGACACACATACTCGGTGAAATCTTATTTGATTCGTTACATCAAATATTGACGTGTGTTACTTATGCTTGTTAATGCTTAAAAGCACAAAAAGTGAAAGTTTTAGGTAACACAATAAAAAGAAACAGAGGTAGTAATTTAGACGAAAAAATTACCTCCCAAATGCGAAGCTTAGAGTAATTAATGACATAATAAGCCATAGCAAATTGAGTCTGGTTTTCAGGTGGATAAACAGGTTCAATCTGGCGAACAATACATCCTTGAGACACCAAAATCTGACGGTGCTCCTCAGGCACGTCAGGGAGCACCGCAACCACTAGCGGGTAAACTGACCGGGCTTTCCTTAAGCCCTTAGCGAGCCCGACAACACCCTTGATGTAGTCTCCATTACCCGCTAAGAACGTTACATAAGCCCGAGACTTAAGTTTCCCTGACCCTATTTGCATTTGGCTTAAACTTGGGTCTGTGGTCACGGTTTCGAGGTTTGGTGGTGCCATTTTTGTTTTGTAGTAGATTATTATTACAAGAACTTATTACTGAAAATAAGTGATCGTGTGAAAATTGTTTTGAATGGGGGAATTAATTTTAATTTGGACTATTGCTTGGTTTGATCTTGTAGAAGAGTGAATTTGCTTCGGAGCTATTGATGATTTGTTGGAGCTTGGATTTAGGGGATATATATAGAGTTATAAGTAAAATTTTAAGATGTTTTTATTATTTTAATTATTAAAAAGTGAGCTAGAAGTTGATAAAGCTAGAGTGATTGACCGTCACTTACTCTCACATAAACCTAGATCGTTGTAGTATTGAACAAATGATAACTGTTCTGTTATTATTTAGAGACATCTAGCGAAAGTTGGTGACTTGACTCTTGAGGTTGGGGCTCTTTACTTCACTTCAATTCAGCTTCGCTCTTTTTTTATTTTGCTACTCATTAATCCTTCATAAAAAAATTTCAGCTCTAATCAGTTCGGTTCCGCTCATTTCAGCTGAAGTAAACAGGCCCTTAAACATAGTAATGGATAGACTTTTTTTCATGTAAAGATAAAACTAATATACATATAAGTATATAACCTCCAATTTTTTATTCTAAAAGTCTAGCTAGCAGTCTAATTTTGAATTGTTTTTTAAATTGCGAAACTTAATTATACATTTTTTTTTTCTATTTTATGCACGATATATATATGGTTTGTAATCATCGACTGAAACATCAAGCTTTATTAAGGGAAGCTATATTAGGATATAGCCATTTGAATTCTCAAACAAAATACATTAATATATATTCTGTAATTCTTATGTTCACATTAGCCAGAACAATAATTATACTCGTACTTAATTGAATGATTGAATCAATCATACTTCGTACAAGTTTGTGCAAATATTTTTATTAAATGCAATAGAAGATCACAATGGAGTAAGAAAATACCTTTGTATACTTATGATTGAATTACATTCTCCATATTTTATATTCCAAAACTCTTTATATTTAATTAAAAAATAAAAATAATGTACATAACCCTTAGGATTGTGGGTAAGGAGATAAAAATTATGCAGTAACATTATTAACAAAAATGAATAATTATATGAAGTAGAGAAAAATAATACATACTCTAGTTAAAGTTTCACATCGATCTGCATTAATACATTATTAACAAAAATTAATGAATTAAAAATACAATGATGCAAATGTAATACTGGAATATTCTAGCCGATGTCAAAAGTTACAATTATCCAGAATTTGAGTATGTCGGGTATTGTTGGAACACTTTGGTGTAACCTTTGTACTGTACTGTATGATTTAAAATTAAAACTTAATTTATTGGTGATTAATTGGAAGAGGCTAGAACGTGAAGTTATTAATTACTCTTATTATTATATGAATCCACCAAATTAAAAGGATCATATCCAACAATATAGTGAAAGCTGCGCATGCAAGGCATCCACGAGTCGCCATTTCCGGTGATTCATCGCCATATTTTTGCTAAACGACAGCCCACTCTTTATTTTTATCCCTCTCCTTGGCTTTCTTGCGTCCTCAGTCTTTTAATTTGTTTATCGCACTTGGAAAAGGGCACATCCTACTTAATATTTTAGTATTAAATTTATTCTTGGGTTTTAATCTTTAATTATGGACTTAAGTTTTAGGTCGTATCGGTTCCTTAATATGGTACCAATGCTAATATAATACTAATGCACTTAATATGGTAAGCCATATGTTACATCCATATTTTTAGCAAAGAAATTTCTGATATCTAATAGTGAAATGTTTAATAGAGGATATCACATGGCGCTAAATATCTCATTGTTAGATGTAGGAAATTCCTCTTTTTAGCCTAATGAATATTTTTTTGTTATTTATCCGATCCGAGGTAGTAACTATTACTAATCCGAAATCTCTTGAAACGGGGAATATATTAAATGCATGTACAATAAACAATCGAGTATAAACTTACATATCCATAATTTTGGATCATATTAGTTGTTCATATAAGGATATGTGTTTATGAGAATAACTTTTTTCGGTGAAAACAATCTTGCTAACAAGTGTTTCGACTTTCGAGGTGGTACATATATTTAATAAATTTCCCAAATTGGTACTTATATTAATTTGGATATCCGTGTCAAAATCATACAACTATAAATGTAATTGATACGTATGTACCAAAAAACTTTTACATGTTTTGGTCCAATGTAACGAGTAAATAAAAATAGAGGGATCAATGTTTCCGCATTTAACTTGTTTGGATTATACATGTAAGCTGCTTATTAGTTTTTACTTATATAATATACTACATCCGTTTCATAAAATTTAATTGTATAAATTCCTCTACTATGAACACATAGGGAGCATTTCTGATTGAAGAACACAAAAGCGTGTCTAATAAATTTATATTCTTAATTACCGTACGGCGTAGACCATAATTAATTTCCATTGTCATTTTAACACGTAAGCAGATTAATGCACGTGGCATCTCCATGCTATCGTATCGTACAGTCATCAGGGTTCCTGGGTCCCAGCAAACAAAAAATATGGGACCCGCAAAAATCTAATATGTGGCTGATTTGAGAGCAAAGCATGTCCGCGTATGTGAATGTGCCAAATGTCGCCATCTGAGGGCCTAGTTTTATCCACGTGTCAAGAACTACACTCCATAGTCTCTACTTACTGAAAGCAAACTTTAAACTTGCCGTCATCGCGTTTCATTCGGTTACGGAGTAGTTGAGTTATTTCACCTTTGACTTTCAAGTTAAAAAAAAAGTTTTTTTTTTTTGAATAAAATAAATCAAACCTGTAATCTTAATAGTTCAACACTTCAACTTATCAATGTTATTTTGTAAAATAAAAAAAAAATGGAATTTGAAGGAGTAAAGTTAAGGTTAAATGGAATTTGTTTATGTTACAAACTAAAGACAAATGAGTTTATATTAGATATGAATGATAATTATAAACAAAAAGTAAAAAAAAAAAAAACGATAAAAAATAGAAGCTTTAGTAATCAACGATAATTATCTACGAAGTAATTGTATTGTATTAGGTCTTAGTCATTTGGGAATACTTAAGGATGACACCAAAAATAGAAGAGTTTGAGACGAATAGACGATCATTCCATATCCATAATAGTTTGATGAAAATTGTTGAAAGAAGACGGGAGTTGTGTCAAACACTACTACTACGCAGTTAATTTGGTGTGTGGTAATTAGTTAAGTTTAAGTAGGTTATATCAGAATTTCTAAAGTTAGACTAATTCAAGTAAAAGAATGTAGGACTATTTCTTATTTAAGGATTAAAAAAGAGGATAATGTAATTTCATAAATGAAGTAAAAGGGATAACCACCGACGACGTTAATTAATAAACAGTTAGTTGTTAATATTTGACCAAGTTACTACCGCCCTCGTAGACTTTCCAAGTGCCGTGTGTTATGGCAATATCCATCGTCATAAAGCAAGCTAAGAATTAAAGATTGAAGGTGATTAATTACAAATGTTAAATTTAGTAAAATCTAAATTGCGTAAGGGTATGTTTGACTAGGTTGGAGTATGTTTGACTAGATTTCGGCCATTCATATTTTTTAATATGCATAACGAGTTATGATAAGTGAGTATATAACATCATGAGTAAACTTGGTTATCAAACAATCAAGGTTGATATAGACAAAGAGTAAACTAGGTTTTAGGGTTGTATTATCTTAGAAGGACAATAAATAATTTGTGAAAATCCTGATGTCTAATAAATTTCGTTTTCATTAAAACCTAATTAACTTGACTTAAATTGTATGTCCATAGAATTAAGTAGTGGAGTACATGTGTAAGTCAGGTGTGGTATCAGTTTTTTTCTTTTTTTTTTTTTTTTGGATCAAGCAACTTCCAAAGGTCCTTAAGATAACAAACGGTATACCCTATGAAGTTGGGCCTCCCCAAGTCACTTTTTCAAGCCCAATTAATAGCCCATTAAAACTCATATGCAGCTCAAAACTTCTGTTTTACCATCAAACAACACTGGAATTGTGGATTACTTGGAGCCTATCACAATTCACAAGTCGCAAATAAAACTTTACAAGCTCAAATGCTTAACTTAGCATGCATGTAAATCGTAATTCACAGTATAATATTGGCATTAAAACCAGGCACTAATCTCAGAACTATATACTTAATAATAATGTCTGAAGAGTGAAAAAATGTAGGCTACAATAGTAAGAAAACAGTTGATCAAAGTCGAATTTGGTTTAGACAGTAGCAAGGGTCTTGCCCAAAATAATGTCATCAGTAGAGAAATCGGCTGCTTTCCTGAAAGTTCCTCTTCCAAAGTCTAGGTTGTACGAGTCTGTAAGACCATCGACCAAATCGAATTCTGGTTTCCAACCAAGTAAACTCTTTGCCTTCTCTATCGAAGCAAAGAAATGCTGCATTTAAGAAATGATCTTTAAAATTAGCACCAGTTCAGACAAACTGTAATCTATTATAGCCAAGACTAATTCAAAATCAGTTTTTAGTGATCATACTACTTTGAGCTCGAGTAATGTAAATACCTGGTCACGGAATGGGAAAGCCTTCTTTTTACCAAAATCATACTCCTTAGGGTTGTAGTGGATTATCTCTGGTTCAGGAAATCCACCAGCCTGAACGACAAATGAAAAACGACTTAACTAACAACACGGATTCATATGAGCTATGTTTTATCTTGTAATTTTTGTGATCAAATGATCAAATACATAGTTTAACAACATTACCTTAGCACATGCCCTTGCTAGTCCGTCAAATGTTACATACTTGTCTCCTGAAATATTGAAGACTTCTTTGCTTGCCTTTTCATTTCCAAGAACAAGTAAAAAAGCCTTTGCCAAGTCCTAGTATAATCAACAATTTCCTCTTTAACAAACAATTCAAGATTTCAAGTTGCTAATATCTGGTAAAACCATATATTCTAGTATAGTATATTACTGTATTAATATGCTCAGACTCACGAGGAATACTACTATACTAGTGATTTACTTTGCAATAAATACAAAAAGCAGGTAATACCTTAACATGACCAAGACTGGTAATCTGAATTCCGGAACCAGGGATAGGAATTGGGCGGCCTTCCTTGAGACGGTGGAAGAACCATTCTTCAACTGGATTGTAGTTCAAAGGACCATATATGTAAACAGGCCTCAAAGCAGTCCAATTTACACCTCTTGTGTCGAGCAAGGACTCAGTGTCAAGCTTTCCCTTGTGCCTACTCTTTGGATCAACTGCATCTACCTAAGGTATTTATTTTGCCAGTGAATCAGTAATGTAGAAGAATATGAGATTGAAATCTGACAGTTACTTTGCACGTCTGATTACCTCACAGTGTGGCAAGAGATCTGATTTCAGGTAGACACCAGCTGAAGAGCAGTAGATGTATCTGGTAAAAAAGCATAGATACAGTTTAGTTGCTATGTTGTTAAAACAAGAAACTCGAGAGTATGAGACCAGACTTTACTGTTCTAGCTTTGGAAGCGCGTCTAGTATGGGCTCTACCTCAGTTGCCTCTCTACCTAAAATGTGGCAGAGTTATAGAAATGTCAGATTTCTGAACAGAAGTCACAAAGCTGGATAAATAAATTGGACATATCATGAACAACCTACCATTGATGTCATAAACAACTTCAAAGCCTTCTGCAGAGAGACTGCTTTTTACGAAGTCAAAGTCCATCCTATCACCTTTCAAATGTGAGATCTATGAACCAGAAGAAGTGATTACTAATTAGACCATAAAACAAGCACGGAGTTAGGATATTAGAGAACGAGAACTACATAAGTTAACACACACATGTATATTGAAGAACGAGAACTGAAAAAGTTATCATCAAGTTGATTAAACTTTCATTAGAAAGCTGTAGCTTACCTTGGATGAAAAATCAGCAAAATCGGCTTCTGATTCACCAGGCAATAGTTGAGCAATAGGTGCTTTTCCTCTGGTGAAAAGAGTGACCTAGTATACAAAGCATAATTACAATCTTAGTGCATTAATAAAGTCATCCGAGTTGGAACATAATTGCGAACTCATCTGAACTTATCTAGACATCAAAGTCTTTTGCACAAGACAAGCAAGCTAAGGACCATGTGTCATGAAACTTTCTTTAAGAAGAAAACATAAAAACATGTATACCTGATGTCCCTCCTTGACAAGGAGTCGCGACAGGAAGATACCAATGAATCTTGTGCCACCCATAATAAGGATTTTCTTGGCACTTGAAGCTGTAACATTTAATGCTCCTTTTGGTCGCACTGCATTTCTCTTGAACTGCATCAATAACCAACATCAAGATAATTAACTTACAAGGAGGTTCACGTATAACATTTAATCAGGTTAGTCAGACTTGAAAACCTAAGGCTCTCATTTTCCAAATTCCGATGCAAGTTGATTGTTTGAATATACGCTTCATGCTTACACTCAGTTACAAACTTACAGTGTCATTCAGTAGGTTGTGATTTCCGCATTCCCCAAACTTTTTCCGCACTCCTCTCACTTTCACATAAAAAGTAATAGTAATCACTATTGATCTGAGGAGGAGAGGAGTGTGGATATACTATCCCATTCATTAGGCATTATACATAATACTAATCCATAAACTTTTAGTTGCAACATTTACCATCTAAGGAAGCAACTAATTACGGAGTAATTGCAATAAATGTTCAACTTTCTTCTTTGAATAACTTTTTCACTCCTTAACTTACCCCACACCGTTCTCATCAAATACGATCTGGTGGTGACCCCTAAGGTAATATAAGAACAGCCTCCACATTGAACCCTTTTTGCCATTAGCAAGAACTTGTTTTAATTGCATATCATAAAGAATTCGAATAACTGCTTCAAATACAGTATCTGGAAGGACTGCTTGCGGACCTCAATATCCACGGGCTTATTAGCTAAATGGCAATTGACACATACAATACGTCCAGCTGCTTCTCGTGGATTTTCATAATCGTGCTGTACAAAAATGGGATATGCATTCGAAATGGATGACCAAGTTATTATTTATATCGTACAAACTAAAATTAAATTACCTAGGATTTCGTATAGACTCCTTTGTTGCAAGTAAAAGTTTACGGACATACCAGTATGACACTATGAGTAAGTTTTTTTTTGAGGGACATAACACAGTAAGTTTGATCAAGTTAAATACTTTGACATAACACTATGAAAACACTAACAACATAGCATATAAGCATAATACATTCCATTTACAAAATCTTGAACTAACAATATGTCAAGTTCAACAACTAAAACCCAAAAATTGTTACTTCGTACAATATAATATAACAATGTTTTTATGATCAAATGAAGTGGATACCTGAACAGAGTGAGTTAGCCTACAGCCATTGAAGTCAGTGGAAAGAGAAGAGTGGACCAATGCACAAGAAGAAGCAGGTTGATTTTGCTGAGCTACAACCAATCTGCTAGCCATCATCTTTGCCTTGGATTTTTGATGGGAACTTCTAGCTTATGAAGTGGTTGTAGTAAATTCAAAGGTTGGCAAAAGAGTCCCTTAATAGTGTGATGAAAGCACATCTTTTTCCTGTCTTTGTATTTTGTGGTATTCTTTCAGTTGGTTTCTTCCTCTTTCACCACTCACTAATGGGTTATTGTTTGGATAAGTGTGTGACCCCACCTCACACCTTGGCTTTTATTGTCCACTGCTTATTCCTCTTTAAGCTAGCTAATTAGTTAGTTAGCTATTAGCTTGGGCACTTGACTTTGGTTCGGAATTGAAGTTTGGATCCACTTCTTTCGTCAAATGGTGCAAAGATTAATAAATTGAGAGGAGGAAAATAAAAGTGTACTTCAATTAAATTTTTGTTGGAGTCTTTGATCTTAGCGTTACTTATAATTCGAGTTGTTGGTAATTCCTCTTGACGAATAATTGAAATAAACGTCATGATAAATTCATCATTATCCATAATACTTTTTTTTCACCTTAGAGATCACATCTAATTCAATTTGGGATACGTTCATATACATTATACTAGTGTCTGTAAATGTCAAGACAATATCCGAGACCCGAGATCAAATGAGATCAATATTACCCTTTATGTTGGAATCTACTCTATTGCACACAAAATTGGGTCAACCCATAAATTTAATGTAATTCAACATTTGAAAACATCACAAGCCCATAGCTCTCTTTATTAAAACCAGGTCTCGGATTCGGGCTCGGGCTACACCATTAACACTCTGCGAAAACGAAACAAAGAATGGGAAGAATGCGAAGTTAAATTTGCGAAAACTTGATACTTGCTGGATCCTTGACGACAAACGACAGAAAGAAGCTATAGTTGGTTACTTACTCTCATTTCACCGCCTAATTAAGTAATTATTCAAGTAATTTCTGTTTTTTTTTTTGGCATTTTATTCAACCATTCAACTTGTCATATTGCTCTAAAAAGTTCAATTTTGCAATTTGATTTTCATGTTATAGTAGCCAAATTCTTTGATCTCAACTTTTAGCTCCAAACAAATAAAGTCATATGATTAAGAGTTAATAGCAATACTTTCTTAACCTAATGTTTGGACAAAGTAGTAATTGATTCATTTAAAATCGGTTTTAACTTTTAACTCTTAATACTTGTATTACTTCAATGAAATTGGTTGCTCTTTTGTAATTTGGATGCTTAATCAAAACTTAATTCAACAATGTTGTTTGATTCCTGTGCAGTGTTCATGAATCATGATGTTTAAATTTCGTTCCGTGCTGATATTTTCGACGATTTTGAGGGTTATTTTGATATTGTATGGAGATTGGCAAGACACACATTTGGAAGTTAGATACACTGATGTTGATTATATTGTGTTTTCTGATGCTGCTACTTTGGTGGCTTCTGGGGAGTCCCCTTTCAAAAGAACTACCTATCGTTATTCACCGTTGCTCGCCTTTTTACTTCTCCCTAATGCGGTTTTTCATCGCTCTTGGGGGAAGTTTGTATTCTCGGCTGCAGGTATAAAAGGATTCAATTATTACACTAGTTTTGTACACGTCGAGTTTGTTCATATCAGCTTATTTGTGTAGCATAAATGTATGCTCTTGTTTTCGATGCATTATCATATTGGTGGGTATGAGTTTTTAGTTTTTCGTCGAGGATGACTTGGTGTTCGAGAATATTGTTTCTGTGGAGGATGATGTATAAGCACGAAGAAATGAATGTTTTGACTTTTAATACATTTCTGTGGTCAACCAATCCATTTTCATGACTTCTACAATCTTGCTAATTGCAGATTTGGGGAATGTACTAGGAAGTGTGGTGTGCACAAGATTATTTGGCCATCATTTGAGTTGCAATGTGTCTACTTTGCAGATCTGCTAGTCGGCTACTTAATTCGGACCATTTTGAAGCTACGTGGAGTGCCAGAGACTATAACTACTTACTGTGTTATGGCATGGCTTTTCAATCCATTTACTTTCACCATAGGAACACGGGGGAACTGTGAACCTATTGTTTGTGCAGTGATCTTGTGGATTATAACCTGTATCATGAAGGGTATTATTCTGAATCCAATATTGTACTTTTCTTTATGTGTGTGTGTTTGCCTGTTGTCTTTTTCTTGATTATGTGTGCACCAGGTTTTTCACCTGCTAGGAAATGAAGCAACCTTTATAAAATAAAACATATGCTAGAATTGTGACCAAATTGGTGGCTTTGTGTACTCTTAATAGCCTTTCTATGTGCTGCTGAATCGGGTTGAACCGTTGAAGAGCTAGCAAAATGATATCTAATGACTATCTCGTATTTCTCGTGTGTCAATGTGTTGAGGCAATCTGCATGTTAATGAAATTACATAAAAGTGTGATTTGCTGTAGAATTTATCTTCCCCATTAAGGTCTTTGCTTAGTGGCCCTAACATTTTAGAGTTCACTATGAGACCTTGTGTATGATATGTTCCTAGCTCTAGACTACCCTGACCACAAACATTAGCTTGCAATGAAATGAATATTTTTGGCTTGTGTTTAGTGCTTGCTATTGCAAATACTTTGTCAAGAGTCCACAATTATCTGTAGTTCCTCTGTCCAAGTACCATACATGCACATATATCTGTACGAGTGATGCATCTGTAATATGTTCACTTGTATCAGTTCTAAGAGTGGTCTTTTCACTTTTTGATAGTATGGCATCAACATTTTTTAGATTTTCTAAATTTTGATTCCCCCAACCCCAATACCCCCCCCCCCCCCC
>PYUH01003976.1:3265635-3286341 GCA_016808085.1 Suaeda aralocaspica
ATATATATATATATATATATATATATATTTGTTGTCCTGGTTATGTACGACTAAAACTGGTAAACTGAGTATTTTGACAATCTTTTGTGCAGATGCTAAGAAACAATTCCAACAATTTGCCTCCCAGACATTAGCTTCTCAGGTTACATCCACTATACAATCAGCCTTCAGTGTTGTATAACTAAAGCTGGAAATTAATGCACCTGCGATTCATGCATACACTGTCAAACTGTAGAAGATACTTGGAGAATTTGTCGGGGCTAGCAGCTGATCAATGTTGTCTTGACTGAATTGATTTTTGGTGTCTATTTCTGTAAAGATACGGCTCAAACTTGGTGAACTCCCAAAGATTTTGTATAAACTACCAATAGAGCATAAATATGTCTTGAATTTTTTTTTCTTCCTGCTCTTTCCTCCCTCGTCACACCCATCCCGGGGTATCCACTCCTCTGGTGTGTGGTGTTCAAACTAGAACTCGCTGCACAATCTCTTGGTCTTGTCTAATTAGCCCTGTATTTTCTTGCATTAGTATTTTATCTTTTTACATATTCATTATCTGAGAGTCTGAGGCTGATGTTTACTTGACAGGCTAACATTATCTTAGCTACTTGCAAAGTTGCAAGTAGCCAATGGCAATATAATCTGTAGTTTTGGGTGCTTCTTCACCCTCTTGTGAGGCTAAAAATCTAAGAACAACAAAAACTAGAGGTTAAATGCCCATATCAGGCTAGGAATATGATCGGATTGTAGTAACTTGCAAAACAAGTAAGAATTTATATACTTCAGCTTACATTAATTGGGAATTTAGACCAACGTTTGTTAGTTGTTGATTATTGCTTTAATCTATTTTTGGGAGCCTTTGATTATCACATGGAATGATTAAATTTAGTTAATGTAGCCGACCTCAATTATGGAATTAAGGCTTTGATTGATGGATTTGATGCAAGTTCTTGGATTGAGGGTTTTATACAATAAACTGATTCAGGCACATTCTTACGTTGAAGTTTCCCTAATTGAAAACAAATCCTCTAAGAACAATCCGATCATATTCGTAGTTGAATCCGACCACCATGGTCAACCAAACCATAATAGTAGTTGAATTCATAGATGCATAGTGGTATCTTGTATCCATCTCAACATGTATACAAATATGGTACATTTGAGATGAGTCATCTATCCATTGAATATACTTTGTACTAATATTTTCCCAAATTATGTTAATTTTCACATGCAATTATATTTCTAATGCATAACTACCTACGGATTACTACTTGATATACGAGTAATAATAAATAAACATTTTCTTCCAATTAATAGTCCTCAATTAGTCAATTAAAAAAATAGAAAATGTTGAGCATTACCATTTCCCTCCTTTCCTATCTAAAGCACTCCAGTTTATTTTGATTTTCGCTTTCTTTCTGTCTTCTCTCCTTTCTTTTGCATCTCTTCCTCTGCTTTTACTACTGACAGTAAAAACCAAGGTCGAATCTTTAACCCTCATCATAACTCCAAAGAACGAACACCAAAGAAAAAAGGATTCAAATATGCTACAATGCATATTCATCTTATCAGATTTAGGGTAAATTTCCAAACTTTTACAATCCTCAGATTAAAATGTCCAATCTTTCAATCTTATATCTGTTCAAAATGCACAAAATTTTCCCTATTTCTTGAATTTTCTCAATTGGGTATTTTCAAAACTTTGATTTTGTTGAAACCCAGGTTCAAAAATTTGATTATAATTGCGAATTAAACCCATGGTAAATTTTGATTTTTGGGGTGTTATTTCAGGGAAGTAATGCTGGAGAAACAACTAACGGGTCACCGGGTTGATCGGGCCATATGTGATTGGTTCTGGGATCAAGTCAATGCTCAAGGTGATTCTTCAAAGGTACCTTCTTTTGGGTTCATATGATTAATTTATGACATTTGAATAAAACCCTTGTTTTTAATAATAAAGTTTGTAATATTGGTTGTTTGAATTTTTTGATAGGTTCCACCAGTAATTGCTTCACCAACACATTACATTTTCCATATTGTTCGTGATGGAATTATTTTTTTGGCTTGTTCCCAAGCTGAAATGCCTCCTTTGATGGCAATTGAGGTTAGTTTCTTTGCTTTTTTCGATGGCATTATGTTTTATTGTAGTTGTTTGATTTCAAAGAATGAGCTCAATCTTAATGATAATAAGCATGGTTTTTGTTTCAAGTAGTTGATTGTTTAGTTGACTTTAGGAACGAAATTAATCAAGATAATAATAACTGATTTTTCATGCTATATCCTATTTGGTAATGAAGGTACACCTGTTTTCGAGCCTCGATTGAATTTGTATTAGAAGTGTAATTATATATGGTATCTTTGTTTCATTTTTGCTTGTATTGGACAAGTAAAAGTTACTTTAGTAGCCCTCGATTGACCGGCTCCAGAATTTATAGACCGAGGCCTTTGTCATGCTATACTTGCAACTTAGGTTTTGTTAATACTTCTTGCCTTACAGGTCCCTAGGCAAATGTTCTAAGATTATAGAGACCGAGGCTTCTGACATGCTATACTTGCTACATAAATTGGTTAACGCTTCTTGGCACATCAATTTAGGCCATTTACAGTTCATATGGTTCTTCGGCACTCTTCCAAGCCTAATCCAAGCCTAATGGTGCTTGCTTGGTCTTCGGGTTGCCTTGTTGATCACTGAGGTGTTGGTGGTGTAAAATTATTAGATGGTTAGTATTATATGTTTCGGTAGGGCTCTCAATTGTCTACTTTTTAGATAGGGTTTATCAACAGCTTAGTACTTCTCGTAAACTAGATTAAAGATATAGACTATAGACTAAATACTTCATTGTGTGTTAGTTGTCGGAGACTAACCATGATTGAATACTTGTTAAGGGCCTTAGGCGTAGCGTCTTTGAGCTGTGATGCTCTTTTGCATCTTAGGCCCCATCTTCTAATGTTTAGTAATGTATTCTCTATAAAAACTGGTGACCAGCAATATTGTGAAATCATGAAATGAACATTTTCAAGTGGAATGGGGGGACTAGCTGACAGCATATAATTAGAGGTTTTTGGAGGAAAATGCAGGAGAGGCCAGGAGGATATTTGTTTTCCCTTGGTAACTTTGTTGGCATAATTAATTTGTTTTGGGATTGAGGGAACTAGGATTATATGTCTGTCTTATCATTGAATCAAATTCTTCAAATTTTGCAACAATGTAGAAGGAGAAACACCCTTTCTCTCCCTTCTATTACCTTTTGTTTTTCTCCAAATAAAAGAAGCTTTTTCCTTCTCTACCTTATTGTTTCAATCTCCATCAAAGCTTTTGTTTGAACTCTAGTCGATCTCTCTCTTATATTTTTGTTCTTTTGTAACTCTGCTAATGAAAGGAATATGTAATATTGTCTTGATTGGAAAGTAAAGTATTTAGGGATCATTAAAGAAGAAGCAGACTTTAGTAAACAGGGTTTTTTATACTTTGTGTCATGGTAGTGCTCATCAAATTGGCGTTTTCTTTTTATTTATTATTTATTTTTTATAAACACCCTGGGTTCTGTGCAAAATTACTACGTATATCCCACTTATTTTTTAATAGTATAACGTTCCTTGAACTTTAAGGTTTTATTTTTAGTTCCTTTGCAGAACAGCTGATGTCCTATCAGACTATCTTGGAGGAATAAATGAAGACACCATCAAAGACAACTTTGTTATTGTATATGAGGTATTTCTACATTTTCTAAGTTCTATTTCGTTCAATCTCGAGCATTCTTTCCATTTGAATTGCTATGTTGGTGTGTATGCTTTTCTGCTCGATTTATTAGGACTCGAGAACATGTCTGTTTAGTGAGTTTTTCTAATGTAAAAGTAATACTGAATATTATACTTCCTTTGTTCAAAATAGTGCCATACATCAAAGTTTTAACTATTTATACCCTCATTTTACCATGCACCCTTTGTTTCTTGAGTATTCTTAATATATAAGTAAAAACATACTCATGTGGGAGTTTGATTATTTTGTTTTGGTGTGGTTATTTATTATTATTTATTTTTTTAAATTAATATCAAATCTTTACAAAATATGTGATTAAAGATATTAATCAAACATGGGCTTTGGAAATTATATAAAAGAATATGGGGAGAGTCGGGAGACAAAAAAAGTGTTGGTCTAACAGGCAACTTTTGGAAAAAAAAAAATCAGAACTTGTTACACAACAAGTCAACAAACAAATTTATCAGGCTAATAGTTATGATTATTTAGCCAAAAGTTGAGGGGACTTTGCCTATAAAGAAAGGGATGAAGTATTGCTTACCAATACATTCCGTAGTAAATACAATATAATCTTATCAGCTTATATAACTTACTGTACTCCGTAAGAGACAACTAAAAATATTTATATTTAAAGTAGTGTATTGGGAAGCATGTCGAAGTGGTACACATAATTTGAAATTGAGGAATTATAAAAAGGCAATTATGTTATAGATTCATGTCTAGCAATTAGTTAAGGAAATCCTAGCTGTGTGTTATGATTGCTCCAAGGTGACTAGATTGCTTAGATGTCATGAAACAACCCCTATGAATTTAGGACTGGTTCAATTCCCCCTCCCCTTGGGCAGTCTTTTGCTTGGCTAGACCCCAAATGACTCAAGTTGCCTTGCAGCTTCTTGATGAGATGATCGATAATGGCTTTCCTCTGACAACAGAGCCCAACATCCTGAGAGAGATGATAGCAGCCCCGAACCTTATTAGCAAAGTCTTGAGTGTTGTGACCGGTAATAGCTCCAATGTAAGCGGTACTCTTCCTGGTGCAACAGGATCATGTGTGCCGTGGAGGACATCAGAACTTAAGCATGCAAGCAATGAAGTGTATGTTGATCTTGTTGAAGAAATAGATGCAATAATAAACAGGTTGGAATTATTATCTCACTACATTCTTTCCCTGGCATGTTTGATACTTTGATCGTGTGTTAAAGTTTAGGTGTTTTCTATGTGATGTTTTATCTGATTTACCATCAATTCGTAGACAATAGCCTTCGTTTTCGGCATCCAGAGGCTGTCCCGGGCCTTGTCTAGTTTCCTTTTTGTTTTTTTACCGTGTTCTTGGTGAACCAAGGATCCCCCTCCCCCTCACACGTTTGGTTCAGCCACAAACTTGTTATGTTCCCTTTTCAAAGAGATTTTGAAAAAAGGCCACACTGGTTTTTTGACTCTCCCGGGAGTGTCTTATCACCTTTAGAACCTTCAAAAGCTGGTCGAGGTTCCTATTTTGACCATAGGGGCATCATATAAAATTTTCAACAAATTGGGTACCTCGGAACTTCCAGAAGTTGTATATAATAACCTTTGTTTTCACACTCTGAAGAGTCATTTCAAGCCCTGTCTATTTTCCGCCCTATTTTCTTACCAAGTGTTCTTCGTGAACCCATGACCCCTCAAATTCGGTTTCAGCCTAAAAAACTTGTAATGTTCCCTCTTTAGAGGGATTCCATAAAAGGTCATAATGGCTTTTTTCGCTCTTTCGAGACCGCCTTATCGCCTTTCGAATCTTGAAAAGCTGCTCAAGTTCCCTATTTTGACCTTTAGGGCACCTTGTAAAAAGTTTGGCAATTTTGTTTTAGGGACCCGAAACCCTTGAAAACGATGGATAATAGCCTTTTTTTCGGCTTCTAGAAAGCTTTCCTGGGCCTCATCTAGCTTCTTTGCCTTTTTTTTGCTAGAAAGCTTTCCCGGCCTCGTCTAGTGTCCTTGCCGTTTTTTTTACTAAGTTTTCTTAGTATACCTAGGATCTCCCACGTTTGGTTTCAACCTCATAAAACCTGTTATGTTCCCTATTTAGAGAGATTTCGAAAAAGGCCACACTGGTCTTTTTCGCTCTGGCGGGACTGTCTTGTTGCCTTTTGAACCTTGAAAACTTGCTCAAGGTCCCTTACTCGATCATAGGGGCACTATTTAAAATTTCTGGCATTTTTTTTGCGGGATCCCGGGACTCCAAAACTTGTGGATAATAGTCTTTGTTTTCGGCTTTGAGAGTGCTATTCGAGCCCTTCTACTATAAACCCTTCTTTTTTATTATTTACCTACTGTTGTTGGTGAATTTTGGTTCCCCTACGTTTGGTTTCAGCCTAAAAAAACTTGTTATGCTTCCCCTTTAGAGAGATTCAGAAAAAAAAAAGCCACTCTTTTTTCCGCTCTCTGTCTCATCACTTTTTGAAGTCCAAAAAGCTGCTCGAGGTTCCGATTTTGACCATAGGGGCACCGTGTAAAATTTTCGACAATTTTTTTTCTTAAGCCCTGAAACCTCCAAAACTTATGGATAGCCTTTGTTTTCAGCTTTCAAAGGGCTTTCTTGGGCCTCAATTAGTATACACCCTGTTTTTTTACCAAGTGTTTTTGGTTAACCCAAGACCCCCCATGTTCGATTTGAGCCTAAAAAAACTCGTTATGTTCCTAAGATATTCCGAGTACATGCCACACTGTTCTTTTTCGCTCTCAAGGGACCGTCTTATCGTCTTTTGAACCTCGAAAAGCTACTCGAGATTTCTATTTTGGCCATATGAACCTCAATAAGCTGATTGCAGTCCCTATTTTGACCATAGGGAAACCGTGTAAAAATTTCGGCAATTTTTTCCCGGAATCCCGGAACCTTTGAAAACAATGAATTATTTGGTTCTTGGCATTTTGTCTTGTGTCTTGTATTAATTTAAAATCTAATAAACCTTTTTTCCAAAAAAAAAAAAAAAAGAAGAAGAAGAAAACCATTAGCTCAATCGTTACCTAGAATGGATCATGCTTGATTATGTAGCTTATTTCATTTGCTTTTGATGTTGCACAGGGAAGGAAGTCTTGTAAAGTGTGAGGTTTATGGTGAAGTCAAAGTCACTTGCCATCTTTCAGGTGTTCCTGACTTGACTCTATCATTTGCAAATCCCACCATCCTCAATGATGTGAGGTTCCATCCTTGTGTTAGGTTTCGACCATGGGAGTCAAATCAAATCCTGTCATTTGTGCCACCTGACGGACAATTCAAGCTTATGAGTTACAGGTGTGTGCAAAAATGCTCACTTATGCCTCCAATCCTCCCATGCTTTGATATTTTTCAAACCATCAATGTTCTATATTATGTTCTTTTCTGCTTGCAGGGTTAAAAGGTTAAAGAACACCCCAATATATGTTAAACCACAATTTACTTCAGATTCTGGTACATGTCGTGTCAGTGTAATGGTTGGTATCCGGCATGATCCTGGAAAGGTGATTGATTCGATAACACTGCAATTTCAAGTGCCCTCTTGTGTTGTATCTTCTGATCTGACCACTAATCACGGAACAGTGGACATCCTTGCCAACAAGGTAACACTCTAATGCTATTTTATTAATTAGTGAGTATCAGGCTAGTCTTTATGGCGACCATAAGTTTGAATTTACGGAAGTTCGTTGACTTATCAAAGAACTTACATTATTAACAAAACTTCCAGATGTGTTCTTGGTCGATTGGCCAAATACCGAAAGACAAAGCCCCTTCATTGACTGGGACATTAATGCTCGAAGCAGGCCTTAAGAAGCTTCATGTGTTTCCAACATTTTTAGTGCAGTTCCGTATTATGGGTGTTGCTCTTTCAGCCCTGAAAATAGATAAACTTGAAGTGAAGAATGTAGCAAATCCTCCTTACAAGGGTTTCAGAGCTGTAACTCGAGCAGGGGAGTATCAAGTGAGGTCTTAAAATTTAGAAATCTTAAATTTAAACTGCTGTGTGTCTTTGGAGCTATTTGGCAACGACAGAGGACACCACGAGCTTGAACCTTTGCAGGGAATAGGGATTTCAGGAATTGCCTTATGAGTTCATGAAACTGTGTGAACTGTTATGCTGAGAGCTTATAAAGCTATTATGTATGTTGGAATCAATTCTTTTGAGAAACTAGTGTTATGATTGTAGATTTTGGAAAAAAAAAAATTTGAAAAAGGACTCTTTATTTTTTTTGTTTTGAAGCTTTCTTTGATTGTTTTAATTTGCTTCTTTTTTATGGTGTCATATCAGTGAAAATAGCCATGGAAGTTACTGGAACTGAAGATGAAAACTTTGAAGTAACTATTATTAAATAGATAAGCTAATAGAAATGATTTGCAGATATGGTCTTTAGATTCTTTACAAAAGAACAGTAAATGTAATTCAAAATTGTTACAACTCAGAAATTTTGCATTAGTACAATCAACCAACCCTAAAGGCCAAAATGATGGGCTGTGAATGGAATTGGAACCACAAACTTTGCCTAGTGAATCCAAATAATCTCAAGTAAAGATTTTGACAGGAATGTCTTCTGTGCATGACAGATTAAACTGTGATCTTGTTTACTCTGAAGGAATCCATTACTTGGCGAAGCTCAGGTTCTTCTTCTTGGAATACATTTTCAGGTACCTGTAATCGCAACTCATATAGCCTATTGTTTTCCACTCCAAGAACTGAAAGGTACCTTCGATCCCATTCCATTCTAACTACTCGCTCATCCGGCGTGACAGCCAACTCATTGTTATTTGCATATGACTTGATGTTCACCTGTGTCAGTCATAAAAACATGTCAATAAGATGAAACTGTAATACACTTCATCTAGGGCCAATATCATGAAAAGCTTTCACAAATTGAATGAGTGTATAAGACCTGAGTCTAGGTAAAATAAGTAGCTATCAACTAGTGCATACCACTTTACCAATAAAAGTTACAACAACCTATCAACATAGCAGATGAGAAAGTTTCTTACTTCAATTTGATAATAGAGCTTGCCATCATCAGCAACTTTAGAAGACGTGGACAGAACATTTGATTCACGACGAACACCAAGTCTGGTAGACATGAACTCTGTCAGATACTGTTTCATTACATTCTTTCCAGCTTCTTCTGGTGGGCCCAAATCCTCAACACTCATGAACTTCGATGATGAGGGTGAAGAGATATCAACTGACAAATTTTCATCAAGAACAAAAGGATCCCTGAAAAATATATCTGCTCCAGCACCTTTAACTTGAATCCAGTTTTGAGGGTACCTTAAGGAATACCCGTCAAAGAAATCGATATATTCCCTAAAGCGAGCCGACTGCTTAGCAAGTGCATGATCATGGGTAATGATTTGTGTGGCAATGCATCCTGAGAGAAGCCCCAACATTGACTTCCTTCTCGAGACTGCAAAAGCTGTAGTCTGTGAGAAGCCCATTAATTTTGATCAAAACACGAATTACGCAAGGCTTACTAATGACGAAAACAAGGAAGATGAGTGAAGAAGCTAAGCAACAGATTAATAACATTCTTGAAGTAGGATAATCATTAACACAAAAAGAGTACGAGAAAGACGATGAAAACAACATCTAAATTAGTACACACATTACAGCAATATCAGCTAACATTCAATATCACAGTGAATTGGTGAAACCATATACATCGTTCCCGCTTACATGATCTAAGCTACATAGTACTGAATACAAACATTATATTCCTAAAAATAAGCCAACTTACATTAATGATGCAATATATTAGTGCAATTCATGGGTTTTTCCTTCTTTTCTATCTTGCATTTTTTGTTACTCCATATTTTGAAGCATAAAAAATTGATCAAATCATTACCACACAAGTATACAACTTGGCAACTTTTGGAATCTAAAGTCCATATTTGTAGTCAGCATTTACTCTCTTAACTTCATCAATCTTCAAAAGAACATCCTTTAATTAAGTATTTTATAAAAGCTAAATTCACCTATAATTGTATGATAAACTAAACAATTGATAACCCATTATCATAAGTTAAGCTAAAATGGGTTTTCTTTCTACCTTAAATGGCCTATTAGAAGAACCACACATCAAATTTCACTATTCATCACATACTCAAAAATTGAAGCAACTATTAAAAAAGCTTATGAATTTCTTTTATCACCACAAATAAGCCAATATAAAGCACTAAACTTGAAGGAAGCTATTTAATCACAAGCAATATAAGTAAATAGGAAAGTAAAGATTGAATTTGGGAAAAAAGAATATAGAAAAAGCTTACAATTTGAGCTTTACAAATTGTTCTGTAAGAAGATTTCAATTGGGAAGGTAAAATCAATGACCCCATTTGAAGTCTTGAAGTAGAGGAGCTACATGAACTGGAAGGAGAGAGAGAAGGTGCAGGAAGTGATTTGGAGATGATGATGGAAGCCATTTTCGTTATCTTCTTTTGAGTTTTGAACCTCTCTCTTTTCTCCTAATATTAGGATGCGTTTGTTTCACTAGCCTTGATCTTACCTTGTTGCGAGTGACTAATGATTAGTGTGTTTTACTTTATATATTCGAACCAGTAAACAAAATTAAACAGATGCCGTATATGTTGGAAATTTAGAAATTTATAAATTTATTAATGTTATAAATTTAGTAAATTTGTAACATTGATAAACATTCATGTAAGCGGTCCCGTGTAAGAAATGTGAGGGTTTTGTGACTTTTGCTTGTTTATAAGTCTTATAATTGCTTAATATATTTCATTAAATTTATTAATGTGATAAATTTAAAACCCCTCGTATATATTTTTGGTATAATGCTTAGACTAGTGAGTTATTGATTTGAGTTTATGTTACATGTTCGAGTTTTTCGGCAATGTTCAAATCATGTTAGTTCAAGATAATAATAGTTATTAAAAGTATAATTTCTTATCGAAAAACTAGTACTTGGCAAGAAAATGAACTACTTTGATCTACTTTAGATCGATTTTCATAATTCATTCAGAAACTTCCTACTTTTTACACATGCAAAAATACAAGGCCGATTTTTTTTTAAATAAGGAAAGAAAAACCGACAGACTCTGCTTTTAGGGCCCGTTTACTTCAACTTAAAATTCGTTCAATTCAATTCAGCTCTTTTTTTTATTTTGCTACTCATTAATCCTTCATAAAAAAAATCTTTTAATTCAATTCAATTTAGCTTTAATCAGTTTCAACGGAAGTAAAAAGACCCTTAAAGTCGACCAATAGAGTCCTTTAGGACAATTAAGTGCAACCGTACAAGTAAAAGACTCATAGTATGTGGCCGATTAATAATCAACCATTGCACTGCACGTGAATGGAAAATTACTCGTTAATCCCTTTTTTTAAGCCCTCCAAACTAAAAGGAAAAATGGTGGGAAAAGAAAATTCGACGACGAAAAGCGTAAATCAAGATTCCGACACTTCTTTCTTTCTTCCCCAACAAACAACAGCCATCTATAAAAACGTAATCTCCAACCCATTTTCTCCTCTTCAAATCTTCGGACTATTTTCACGCAATTTTATCATTGCCTAAATTCGCTGATCTTATGCTCTGTAAGTCTTAATTATTTAATATTCATGTAATAATTATTAAATCCATTTTTTTTTCCTTCTAATTATTCAAAATATTTCATTAATGTGCATCAATTATTTCTTAAATTTCCTTGAATTTGATTATTGTAGTTGAAATTTTCCGTTGTAATGATTCCTAGTAATTGTTTGTTGATTTCAAAGATAAAACCTTGTCGTAGAATCTTGTCAACATGTAGAAATTTCACTAATTTTTCTCAAAAATCCCCAATTTCCCAACATTTGTTAAATGGGGATTTATCGAAATTTCGTTTCCATAATCGCAAAATTCATGGGTACCCATTTCAATTATTCGGGTTTCGAGGAGTAATTGATGATACCCAGAAAAATTTATGCTCACATCAACCAAGTTTTGGGCAATCTGGGAGTTTCTCTAGGGTTAGGTTAGGTAAAAATGGGATTTTGGTAGGATGTATTGCTTCTGATGTGAGACATTGTTCAACAACATCAACCGTTGGCTCTAAAATTAGTGAAAATAACTTTGAGAATGTTTATCTTCATGGGGGTATTAATGTTAAGCCATTGGTAACTGAGGAAACAATAAAAAATGAAGAACTTATATTGGGGGAACAAGGGGTGGTTGTTGAGAAAATTGATGAAGGTTTAGAGGGTGAGAAGGAAGACGATTTGAGGGTCAAAAGTCGAAAAAGGGAGGAGTCAGAGATTGAGAAAGAAGCTTGGAGGTTTTTGCGGAATTCCGTTGTCACCTATTGTAATAGTCCGTGTGGGACGGTGGCTGCAAATGATCCAAATGACAAGACGCCGCTTAATTATGATCAAGTGTTTCTTCGTGATTTTATCCCCTCGGCACTTGCTTTCTTGATGAAGGGAGAAGGGGATATTGTTAAGAACTTCCTCCTCCATACTTTGCATTTACAGGTGTTTACACTTTCCCTCATAATATTGCTTTATGCCTTACCTTTTATCCATTGTTTCTCCTTGTATAATCTTCATTTTGTTTATGATCTTGTTGATTTTGGAAATGATGAAATAATCAAACTATTTACATGGAGAATTGATACACCATACATTCAAAATTTCTACCTCTTTTTAGGCTGTGAGGCTGGGGTTGATGCAAGGTTAGGTGGTTTGCATTCTGAGACTAGTGCATAGAAGGCCATTTATTATAGATCATTGGCATTGTTACAATTGTGATTCTAGAACTTTGTTGCTTACATGATATTTGTTGAACCCCATGTGATTTACACTAGGGAGTTGTCCCATATCGGAGAAAGAGGAGATGTTGAACTAGTTTATAGGCCTAGGAGTTACTCCTCCTATTACCAATTGGTTTTAGGATGGAACCTCCTTGGACTTGTGGACCGGTTTGACTCTCTTCCTCCTTGTTGGGTTATCCAGGCCCATTTATCTTTAACATGAAATTTAACATGGTATCAGGGCCCAGGTTATTCAGGCCTCTTCTAAAAAAATTGGGTATTTGTCTAAGCCACTGGTTAAGGGCCTCTGTTGGATGTTCATTCCCAACGAGGATCCCATGTGATTTACACTAGTGAGTTGTCCCATATCGGAGAAAGAGGAGATGTTGAACTAGTTTATAGGCCTAGGAGTTACTCCTCCTATTACCAATTGGTTTTAGGATGGAACCTCCTTGGACTTGTGGACCGGTTTGACTCTCTTCCTCCTTGTTGGGTTATCCAGGCCCATTTATCTTTAACATGAAATTTAACATGGTATCAGGGCCCAGGTTATTCAGGCCTCTTCTAAAAAAATTGGGTATTTGTCTAAGCCACTGGTTAAGGGCCTCTGTTGGATGTTCATTCCCAACGAGGATCCCATGTGATTTACACTAGTGAGTTGTCCCATATCGGAGAAAGAGGAGATGTTGAACTAGTTTATAGGCCTAGGAGTTACTCCTCCTATTACCAATTGGTTTTAGGATGGAACCTCCTTGGGCTTGTGGACCGGTTTGACTCTCTTCCTCCTTGTTGGGTTATCCAGGCCCATTTATCTTTAACATGAAATTTAACAATATTGAAGTCAATAAGTTTTATTTTGTAAGTGGTTCTGAAAGCTAATGTATCTAAGCACGCTAGGGATATGCACCACACGCCTTTGGCTAATTAACATTAGAGATGAAAAATCCTGTTTCTTAATTGCATTTACTTACCTACCTTTTAGTAAGAAAAATAAATGAAGGCATTACATGTTCTGGTGGTTTTTTTGCTTTCTCTGCTCAGAGTTGGGAGAAAACAGTGGACTGCTATAGCCCAGGGCAAGGGTTGATGCCTGCAAGCTTTAAAGTTAGGACTGTGCCTCTTGATGGCAATGATGGTAAATTTGAAGAAGTTTTAGATCCTGATTTTGGTGAATCTGCCATTGGCCGTGTTGCACCAGTTGATTCTGGTATGAATTAATTTCCTAATGTACAAGTTGTATGGTCAATAATTGTTATTCACCCATGACCAATATAATAAATTCTTCTCTGAAATGTCAATTCTTTTTTCTTTTGGCAGGTTTATGGTGGATTATTCTACTGAGGGCTTATGGGAAACTCACTGGTGATTTCAGCCTACAAGAAAGGGTGGATGTCCAGACTGGGATTAGATTGATATTGAATTTGTGTTTAAGTGATGGTTTTGATATGTTTCCTACCCTTCTAGTCACTGATGGTTCTTGCATGATAGATCGTCGGATGGGTATCCATGGGCATCCTCTTGAGATTCAAGTAAGTTGAATTGTTTGGCTGCATGAAAGATCTAAAAAAAATGTTTCTACATGATTTTTTTCAATATTATGCAAGCAACTATTTGTCTATTTCTCTTTGACTAGTTTGTAGCTTTTTATGCTTTTGAAGCTTAATTTTAACGACTTACTTGTGCAAATGTAGTTTTTACTCCCTTTAAAGTTTGTTTGGATAGAAATCATAGAGAAAACAAGAGGCCATGTATAAAAAGACTCAAGGTGCACCAAGGTGATATGCATTTCCTTGCATTTTTGGCCCACCCCATTGAATTGACCCGCCCTGAAAAGATCTGGAATTAAATAGTGCACCTCACAATATTGCCTTGCCTAGGCTATAGGTCACTTTATGCCTTTGTACTTAGGCACATCTTCGGCGCACTTTTTTATACGCTGCAGCGAAGTAATGGGAAGGAAGGAGTGGCCTGCATATTTTTTCCATATTTTTTTAACATCTGAAGGATATTGTTGGTCAAAGGGGAAGAAATATGAATCTGTTAATTTCTTTCCTTTCCTTTCATTCCTTCATATGCTTTATGCAAACAGTGGCAAATGGTTCCTCAATTTTCCTTCAAAGTTCTCTTTCCAAACACAGGCTAATCATTTTCTGTGTTCTATGGGATATCCTTCACTTTGTATGGATGCTGTTTATTGGCTATAAAGTATACAGATTTAGAAGGGTAAGGACCAAGGGGTGGCCCCTAAGCCCAAACTTAATTAGCAATATAAGCCGAGAATAACACCTAGCTGAGGGTAGCTATGTGCTAAGACCTAGCAATACTCTACCAAGTTTCAACTATGAAATTTAGGATACATGAGTTTCGAGTTGATTGAAGGTCTGTATTCTGGAAGTGCGTTGGTTCCTTTACTTGACACCCTGTAGTCCAAATGTGAGCTTGTTCTTAACAACTTGGAGTGTTACTATATGTCTGAGGTTCTATTTAACACTAGCATGGTCGTCATTGTTGTCACATTTTGGATTTGTGATTTGTGATGATGAAGTCCTTGTCTTTTCTCTTTTTTATATGCCAGATAATTTTTACTTCTTTATTGAGAACCATGACTATGTTTTGATAGGCATTATTTTACTCGGCTCTGCGCTGCTCAAGAGAAATACTAGCTGAAGATGAAGGATCTAAGAGTCTCATCAGGGCTGTCAATAATAGACTCAGTGCACTCTCTTTTCATATCCGAGAGTATTATTGGGTTGACATGAAAAAGATAAATGAAATTTACCGTTACAAAACAGAAGAATATTCCATGGATGCTACTAACAAATTCAACATTTATCCTGAACAAATTCCTCATTGGTTGATGGATTGGATTCCAAGTGAAGGTGGATATATGCTTGGTAATCTTCAGCCAGCTCATATGGATTTTCGATTCTTCACGCTAGGAAATCTTTGGAGTATAATTTCTTCCTTGGGTACTCCAAAGCAAAATCAGGCAATTCTGAATTTGTTTGAAGCTAAATGGGAGGATTTTGTTGGGCATATGCCTCTAAAGATATGTTATCCTGCTGTAGAGGATGAGGAATGGCGTATAATTACAGGCAGTGACCCTAAGAATACGTGAGTATTCTGGACATTCTCTGATTTATATCTAAAGTAAATTGTTTTCTTCATCGGTGACATGGTTTGAGTTTTTGTTTTTACAGCCCTTGGTCATATCACAATGGCGGATCTTGGCCTACACTACTATGGCAGGTAAGCTTGAATTCTTTGTTGGATTGTTTTTAAAGTAGAAAATTTTTCCATGGATAATGCATCTTTTGGTAGTGTAACTAGTGTATATCCTCTTGGCCGTGTAACTGAACATAGTCGATCAGGGTTTTTTTTATCCTCGCTTTTCTTGGCTTGCAGCTTAGAAGTTTTTGGTACTCAAATTCTTGAAGTGAGATCAGTTTGGTCTAGGCTGTAAACATTTTGGAAAAGACTGTTGTGTCATGTCTATCTTGGAAATTAATTTACCCGTATCTGTTTTCCACTCATTAATGAGAATGTCTAGGTTAAAAAAGATTATTACTCAATTGTATTTTAGTTTGACGTCATTGTTGTGAAAGTGGCTGCTCAATTATTGTTAGACACCACATCTTTGCCTGACCTATGAACTTCTTTTATTTGAATTATGAAACATTATCACTTTCATGTTGCTGGATTTAACACTAGTGTAAACTCACCTCTGCTACAGTGATGTGCTTTTGTTCAACCTTGAGCCTCTTATTGTCCTGAGAATGCGTTGACCTCATTCTTATGCTGGGTGTACTTGAGTGAATTTCAATCTATCACTGTTTATTTAGCGTGATGAGTTTTCATTTCTGTTGAAAGGTTTTCTTTACCTACCCTCTTGGTATATGTATATATATTATTGAAGAGCAAATCATAGAACTTATACCGAGTTTGTGATGATGTTTGTTTCGAAGACCTATAAATTCCTTTAGACGACTCCTGAGCTCCAGGGGTACCATTTTTATGGTAATAACTCAGCTGAGGTTAATTATACTTCCAATACTATGTTCAAGAACCAAGAGGCCATTATTACTCTTTTACCTCATCTCTTGGGCTAGACTTACCATTATTTCTTATTCCTCAAGAAATCAAAGCTGGTATGCTGGGAAGACTTTTGAAAGAACATACATTTGGGCTGTAGCTTCATTTTGCTCTCTGAGAGATTCTTATTCTCTTCGTTGCTTGGTTTATGTTCTTGTGTATGGTCAGTATCTCTGTTAGGTCCCTTTTTCATGGCTCCCGTTTGAAGTTTTCGAGTTCGATTTGGCCATTTGGGGTTTTCAGACCAGGGGCTGAAAAGAAATGATAATTGAAGCTTTGTTTTTGTGTATGCATGGGAAGTTATGCAATATCACATCTGTTATGCTAGCTTAGAGTCTCACATTTTGCTATTGTATTTCAGTTCACTTTGGCATGTATCAAAATGGGTCGGACAGATCTGGCTGAGAAGGCGGTTGAGATTGCCGAGAAACAGCTTCCTACAGATCGGTGGCCTGAATATTATGATACCCGCTATGGAAAGTTTATTGGGAAGCAATCACGACTTTACCAAACTTGGACAATTGCTGGATACCTCACTTCCAAAATGCTGCTGGAGAACCCAAAAATGGCATCCTTGCTGTACTGGGATGAAGACTATGATCTTCTGGAGATGTGTGTTTGTGCTCTAACCAAAAGCGGTCGTAAGAAGTGCTCTCGTGGGGCTGCAAAGTCTCACTTTCTTATTTAACCATTTTGAGGCAGATGCCTCTGAAATTTGAGACTTGTACAGTATACTAGTCTTAGCTAGACATGGAGGCTTTTTTTGTGCCCCTCATAGCAATTAGTAAATGATACATTGATATGGAGAGTTTGCGATAATTGCATTACTTGCTACTCGGGGAATGGTAGGAAGAATTGACCATTTGTTGTATATACTGTAACAGTTTACTCATTACAGTTACACTGATTCATTTAGAGAATACTACAGAGAAGAATCAATTAAGTTGATATGAATTTATGGATAATCTGCGCTCTGTAGCAGTGTGTCTAATCAGTGTTAGTCATTTCTTTTTCTAGTGTTATTGTCCAAAAGCCATATGGAGTATAGGCTTAAATACTGTCTGCATAAACTTGATGTAAATTTTAACGTCGATTGTAAATTGTACCCACATATCGTCTTCACATACTTGATGTAGTAGGTTTCCCGCCAATTGATTTTAACAATGGTATAAACCTGATGTATTATTGCAAAGTTTGAGGATAGTAGATTTTGCACTATTGTTCTTACATGACTTCAATGGCTGATGAAAATCTTTAATCAAAGTTGATATAATCTCCATCTATTTGAATCATTGATTTTTGCTCATTTGAGGACCATGGTTTATGTTGCTCTAAAAGTGGTTTGTGTGTGCAAGTAATGTCTATGGCGACAAAGTGCTTTGAACAAATTTATTGAATCAATTAGACACCTAGGCCATATTGTAACGAGATGGTTAGCTTCGAAAGCTATAATGTTTTCCAAAATCAATCCACCTATTAGAAGTACAGAGACACATTTGACATCATCGTAAGTTTGCAGTTTTTGGTTTATGTTTTTCAGAATCACATAATATAATTATATAATGACAATTAAGTTAAGTACACTTATTGACTTACAAAACTTAACCAAATAATCAAATATAGACAATTGAAAACGGAAAACCATTTTTTATGATTTTCACGATTTTTTATGTTGGAAAAAAGAGCGAAAAAGTAAAATTAAGTAATAGTAAAATTTATAAGTTTATACCATATCATAGTTGCATTAAACCTTAGTTCCAAGCCAAAGATGAAAATAACACATACGGTTCCCTCCAAATTTCAAACACCTTATAACAATTTTTCTCCAAATGACATTTGCATAAAAATTCTGTAAAAATCAATAGTTTATAGTTTTCTGATAATTTGTTATCTGGGAAATTTGTATTTGATGTTACACTAAAAAAGATGAACACATTCAAACTATCAACACCTTGTATTCGTTATATCCCACCAATGGTTCTCAAAGAACTTCAATGGACTAAACCTAACCCATCATACACCCCCCAAAACCCATCAATGTTAGCCACTAACTTAATCAAATCATACTTTCAAAAGGGCTCAATTAAGGAAGCACGCAACCTGTTCGATGAAATGCCTGAGAGAGATGTTGTTGCTTGGACTACTATGATTGCTGGCTATACATCCTGCAACCATGATTCACTTGCTTGGAAAGTGTTGTATGAGATGTTGAGCAATGGGGTTACGCCGAATGCGTTTACGGTGTCGAGTGTGTTGAAGGCTTGTAAAGGGATGAAGTGTTATTCTTGTGGTGGTTTAGTTCATGGACTTGCTATTAAGCTTGGTTTGGTGGGTTCTATCTATGTGGATAATTCTTTGATGGATGTTTATGCAACGTGTTGTCGGACTATGGATGAAGCTTGCTTGGTTTTCCATGATGTTTATCCGAAAACAGGTGTTTCGTGGACAACGTTGATTGCTGGATACACTCATCGAGGTGATGGATATGGTGGATTAAGAGCTTTCCGGCGTATGTTATCTGTAAGTTTTCTGAAAGCTTGAAATTGTGGGCTATATCCTTGTTGTTGAGTGTTGACAGTAGTTTGATCAATTGCACTATATGTTAACTGATTTTAACCAACTTTGTATTAAGATGCATTTGAGAGCTCTAGTTTGTAATTATCACCTATAATTCTATCATTTTGAATAAAAACACTTGATGAATTTCAATATAATTATTCCTTTCATTGCTTTCCTCATTTTGCAAAATCTTCCCACTCTCCCTCTGATGCATACAAATTTGATAGCATCAGATAAGTCTTAGCCATGTCAGGCCTTGCCTCTAATATCAATTGGGCAGCCAACTTACCCAAATTTGGAATCTTATGTGCCTACAAGATCCAAAAAGCGCCCCACACAGATTCATTAGGATCTACCGGCTATATTTTATCAGTTCATAAGCTGCTTCAATTTCCAGCACGGCCCAGCAAATCCACAACACATCTATAGATATCCTGATCTGGAATTATTTTATAATCCATCAGCATGGAATTAAATAGCCTAATCCTTCATTAACAGGCCAGCATGGCTGCAAGCACTAAGAATTGCCATGAACACGACTCTATCAGGCAAATGCCTGATTTGATCATTTCATTGTATGTTTGATAGTTTCCCTCCATAGCCATGCACTCCATATGCAATCATAATAGAAGTCCAAGAAACTAAGTTTTTAAAAGACAACAATTCAAAGATTTTCCTCGAATCACTAATGCTTCCACATTTGCATACATGTCTATGAGACAATTTGCTACTGCTGTGTTCTTATCAAGACCTCTTCGAATAACATCAGCATGAATTTGCTGCCCAAAGTTAAAAGTGATAAATCAGCACAGGCTGCTTAACGCTTGTAAAGTGAAGCAATTTGGAGCAAAACCATGTGACTCCATTGAGGTAAATACAGAGAGGCACTTGGTAGAGTTGATCTTTTGTAGCGGCAATTAAAGTGTTCCAAGTGATCAAATCCTCGAGGCATCTCATCGAAGCATTGCCTTGCTTCAAATGGACGTTGCCCCACAATACATGTCTAAAATGGAATTCATGACGGTTAGTACTAGAGTTGAGACCAGTTTTATAGTGGTAGCATGCAACTGCACACCATGAGAACTTGCTCCAGTCAAGGCACACGCTTTTACGCAATTGAAAAACTGAATGCACTTTGCTCAGCTCCATCCTGATAGATTCTAATATAGCATTGAGGGAAGCAAAATCCTTCTTCATTTCAGGAAACAATTCAACACTTAATTGGCATTTTATGTAGGAGGCATAAAATTCACCCAAAATTCTCTACGGATCAAGTTCCTTTGGATTGCACGGCAAACTTTAACTAGCTTCACGGTTCCAATGCATAAAATTCATAATTATATGAAATTCTCAAGTGTTTTATTCAAAATGATAGAATTATAGGTGATATTACAACTAGAGCTCTCAATGCATCTTAATCAAAGTTGGTTAAAATCAGTTAACATATGTGCAATTGATCAAACTACTGTCAACACTCAACAACAAGGATATAGCCCACAATTTCAAGCTTTCAGAAAACTTACAGATAAACTACGCCGGAAACTCTTAATTATAT
>PYUH01003976.1:3296133-3337184 GCA_016808085.1 Suaeda aralocaspica
CCCCCCCCCTCTCTTACTCCCATTGGCAAATAGAAGTATAGCACTATTCTTTTTCCCACATTGAACAATCATCCTCCTCACCTTCAAAATTCAAACCACAACTACCCATAAAATTTTCCCCTAATTTTCTTCAATTACCCTTCAAAATCCCCTGTTTTCCCCCTGAATTTCACCCCACAAAAAACCCCATGTCAAATTTCCAATTCAAAAAGGGCACAAAGGTAGAAACAAGCATAGAAGAAGAGGGTTTTCGAGGAGCATGGTTTCCTGGAACAGTGGTAAAAAAACCTTCAAAAAAAGACAAGAAATTAATGGTAGAATATGATACATTACTTGCTGAAAATGGGAAAACCCCATTAAAAGAAAAGGTTGATTTGGTGAATGTAAGACCAATTCCTCCAAGAGAAAGTAAAAGGGTTTATGGACTAAATGAAGAAGTTGATGTTTTTTACAATGATGGATGGTGGGAAGGTGTCATTACTCATGTTCTTGAAAATGGTGAATATTCTGTGTACTTTAGACCTACTAGAGATCAATATGACTTTAAAGATTCTGACTTGAGGCTTCATAGAGAGTGGGTTAATGAAAAGTGGGTCCCCCCTTTGGAAGGTGATGAGGTATGTGGGGTTTTTGTTTTGTTTCTTTTTTTGAATTGGTGTTTCTTTTTGATGAATATTAATTTTGATTGTTAATGTTATTATAATGTTTGATTTTGTTTGTGTTTGTGATATATGTTTATGTTGGGTATTTCAAGATTTGATTATGTTGTTGTTGTTTGTGTGATGATTTTGAGTTGATGATGGTAATGATTAAAGATTTAAAGGTGTGTATTGAGGATTGTGTTGATTTCCTTTGAGTTGGTTGTGCTTTGGTTTGAGGATTATGATGGAGAGTTAAAAGAGAATTTAATAATATTTGATAGTATGGAATTATGTGTAAGCAAGTGTATTGAGTGGAATGAAGCAGTTAATTGACATGTCACCATAGGATTTGGTTGAATTAGGTTGATAGTATGGAATTATATGTAAGCAAGTGTTTTAGAGTAGCTTGGAGATTTATTTTATAGAGGAATGAAGCTGTTTATTGGCATGTAAACATGAGTAACCAAATGGCATAAAGCAACTCGATAAGAATCCATAACTTGAGCTTAGAAATTAGAGTTTAACAATATGTATATACTGAGATAGATTTGCAAAAACATTTAAGAATCATTATTCGTAAATCGTAATGGATATATTCGAAAGGTGGGATTTGGCACTAAGAACAAAGAAGGGAAAAACATTGGTTTTTTCATGTCATACACCACCAATGTCTTGATGAGTAAGGTGGATATTCACAGTTCAGTAATATAGAAGTGGCGATAGAAGATGATTTTAGTATATGGTGCAAATGTTACATTGAGAGTTTCATGCAATCGACCCGTTTGTTGGGATTAGGGTTTTGACAGCTGACCATTATAGGGTTCTTTTTGGTAGAAAATAAGCCACAACTTTTATTTATAAACACTTTCGTTTCTGCTTTTAGTCCTTTTCTCTTTGCATCGATTTCGGATACCTCATTTTTTTTGCTGGTTGGTGACGATATCATTTTGGTGGACGAGACTAGATTGGAGATTGATGCTGTGTTGGGGCAATGCAGATAATTTAAGTTCAAGGGTTTATGTTATGTCTATAGTTAACTAAAGTAACTGCCATTTTAGTATTTTCCTATACAGAGTGCTAAAGATTTAGTGACGTTAGATGACAAGGAGTAACTTGAATGGTTTAAGTATCTTGGATCAATTCCCACACGGGGTCTCTTTTCACAATTGGTTGATTATTGATAGGTCTTCTATGTGTAATCTTGGCACGTAAGAGGAGATTTTCTACATTTGAATCTCTTTAAAGCTGGTTGATCACTTTGAATTGGTGATTTTTTTTTCCCAAACCTTGAATAGCAGTGTGAAAATCAAGATATAAGCTTCACTACCTTTCTTGAAGGTAGTTTTTGTGAGGCCTCTCACCACGGTACTTTTAGCATCTTCAATGGTGTAAGATTCTAAATGAGAAATGATCTCTTCCATCTCCTTGTTTGACATGTGTAGTGAATAGTGACTAGTAAGTGTATGCACTATGCACCATTTTATAGGTGTATACACCAGCACTATGTACTATGTGATGTCTAAGTGTTTTTAGAATATGATGCATGTACAAAAGGTAGGTGATGCAAATTTCAGATTAATGTGTATGCTTGTGTTATGTATGTTAGAACTTATGTTGATAGGCAAGGCAAAGTGTTAGCATCTAGTTGTAAATGCATAGTGGTTTGTGTTATGTCCCTTAGCCATGCTCGTAAATACTTGTTGGCCGTGAAGTATCAGCTACTTCAAGTTTTTTAGTTGTTTGGGTAAAGTGCACAACCAGCCTAAATGATAGCATATATGAATATTTATGGAGGAATTGTCAGTTTAAAATCTTCACACCTGCCCGATGCTTTTAGCAGTTGAGTTGATGTTTTGTGCTTTCAGTTGTTGCCAGACAATACTCAACTTGGCTAAAATTGGAATTCCTCTCTGTCAACACTATTTATCTTGCTTATTGTTCAAAGCTACTCTTGACACCGTGTCCAGACCTCCAAAATTTGTACCATAACATGAAAGGCATGTCCTTATGTTTGCACACCATTATGACTGTAAATGGAGGTACATGTATATGTACATGCATGCTCATTGCTAATTCAAGACTAGCAATAATGCCTCACCTAACCTCAACACAAATAAGTCATATGCCCACAGATGCTTCTCAATAGAGAGTCGAAAAGATTAATATTGCTGTCTAGTGTCAACTAGATTTTTATCTAATGTAATTCTCCATTCCTAGTCCCTAGAGCTGCCTATAAGACCATTGCAGAAGTCAGAATCAGATGACAACCTGTTTGGGATTTTTTGGGCCTAGATTATCATGAATTTCCATTGCATGCTACACAGGTCTTGGCTAATGGCTGACTTGAGGCCTCTTATGCTTGTTATAGTAGCATACCGGGTGTATGGCTACTCCAATTTCTTATGCTAAAGTTTTCCGTGAATGTTCTCTATGTATCATGAATAAAGCCATATGTGTCCCTTTGCTTTCTGCATAAATGAAGCCACATTAGTGTTTTATTGTGCCTTGTGCATATTTAAATATGGAATACTTAGGTTGCTACTTCATCCAACTCTGTGGCGACGCAATTTAGCATAAAACTTTTTCAAGCTATGGGGATAAAGAATTGCAATGAATTTATAGTAATCGCATGAAATTATTTTTATAATACTTCAATGCCTCACTCTTATGTGATAACAACTGGCACTTGAATTGTAGGCTGCACAACTAACAGATGACAAGGTGCACCAGGATAAAGGAGAAAGTCCTTTCAGTGAAGGAAGCTTAGTTGAAGTGAGCAGCGATGAAGATGGTTTTGAGGGTGCTTGGTTTGTTGCAACTGTCATTAAGGTGATTAGGAAGAACAAGTTCCTTGTGGAATACAGGGATTTAAAAACTGATGACGATAAAGAGTTTGTTAGAGAAAAGGTAGACACTCTGCATATCAGGCCATGTCCTCCAGAGGCAGGAAAACCTAGTAAATTCAAGCAGTTTGAAGAAGTTGATGCTCTTTATAATGATGGTTGGTGGGTGGGCATTATTTCCGAAGTCCTTGATGATTCAAAATATATGGTTTTCTTCAAGAGCACGGATGAGTTGTTGGAGTTTAAGGATGAGGATCTGAGGTTGCATCAAGACTGGATTAATGGGAAATGGGTTAGAGCTAGCAAGGTAATTTCTCCCTAACTATGTTTCTAGTATCTATGACAACTTTGAAGAGTTATCCTTGATCCTCTTTCTTTTCCTTTTTGATTGTTACACCTATTCAATGCTGTTGCTCAAGTGACTAAATAAATCTATATTTTACACTTAATTGTTCTTCCTGAGAAGCTAACTGCCGAATTCACATTGCAGGCTCTGGAATTATCAGGATGAGGAGAATAATCTGCCTAAAGAGTGCTGAGACTGATCGAATGAGTAAGTAACAATTGTATTATAATCTCAAAACTATGCTTTGATGATTGTCATTTCTCTTCCAGGCCATGTTTTGTTACTTAGTTGAGGATGGCAAATTTGTACCTTAGTGCCTGAGTATCATGCTTGCATCCTACTTTTGCTGATTTTTTGGAGGTAGCATAGTTGTGAACTTGTAATTCTGGTTTGTCGACCTAAATTGTGATGGATGTGCTTTTGTACTGTAAAGTCTGGAATATCTGCAAAAGGTGGCATTCTCTTTTGGCGGTGTTGCTGTATATTAGTATATATTGTAGTATTTGTAGTCTTTTGCTCAATGGAAAATCTACGTAGCTAAGCTGCTCAAATTTTCATTGTAAAATTCTTCAGATGATCTGGTTTAATGAAAATTAAGTTCACTTTTCTTATCTTAGGCGTCAAGATTTTATTCAACCAAAGCTAATTGTGGCTATCGTGGCTTATACTTGATCACTATGCGTGTTGGTTGTTGTCTCTATATATTCTACTTATGGCATGAATAAATTGCGTTTTGAGTTGTACTCATGTACATCCTCCTATAATTAGTATTAGATTGCTAGATGTCATCTTTCCAGCAACTGCGTGACGTGTAGTCATATTTTGAGTCGTTAGTTAATTTTTCGTTCATGGTAATTGGTTTCAGGCATGATTTGTTTTAGGAATTCTTGTTGTGGAGGTCTTACTTGTGTAGTTAGTTAGTTGGGTGTTGAAGTATATTGAGTAAATGACATGCTAAATGCAAAAGCAATACAATGCAGGTGTCATGACTCATGTAGTAGAATCATTTCAAGGAAAGTTTGTTCAAGATTTTTTTTTACCGAGTACATGTTGCATTTTTAGTTGTATCAGTCTATCAGACACTCCATCTTCCTGAACATTTATTTGTTTGTCAGAGCTATTTTAAGTTGAGAGATCAACTTATTTAGTTTTAGTTGTATTCGGTTTTTCGTTTGTCAAACAAGAAAAGAAACACTACTCTTTACCTGAACTTTCCTAACTTATTATACTTGATATAAGCTGGTTGAGACCAATATTTAGCGGTATTGAACCCTAATACATAGTTCTTATTTGAACTAATCGAATTTGAAACAATTTTTAAGGTGAAAATAACGCACTTGAAATTGTTATTTGATTCTTGTGCTTTGAAGGTGAAATCTTTTGTTCTCATGCCGAGTGGAACATAAAGCAAAAGTAATACTACCTCCGTTCCGAATTATGAAAAACACTTGAATTTTTTATATTTCACAAATAATACTTAAGTGTTGCACATAATTCGTAATGGAGGTAGCACTACTTTCTGTTGTCGATTACGGTTACACAGTTCAATAAAGGAATGGAAGATTTTGGAATATAGGGTAATTGATGTACATGGGCTGCGTGGTAGTTGGCTAGTTTATGTTTATGAGCGCAATAACTTCTGATGATGTTTATTATCTGAAGGCTCTTATTCTTTGGAAGCATTGCTTCTCCCTATTCAATATTAGTCAGTCTGTCACCTAAGTCGTCAGTTGTGTTGAACGTACCACTAGCAATTCCAAATAAAACTTGCTGATTTTGAATGAACATATAGCAAGCATCAAGCTTGAAATCTTTTGGTTGTTCAAGAAATTATGGCCATTATTTTGTAGGATTATACAAGCCATATTTCTTTAGCGAAATCTCTGCAATACCCTCCAAATGTTTGCACAATTGCACAGAATAGATATATACCTAAGCACGTGCGTACACCATGTGATTTTTTTTTTTTTGTTTTTTTTTAACAAGGTTACGCAATTACGTACATTTACTTTAAAGTGGTATGTCTTTGGTTATTACTTGCATTGTCGTACATTTATGATCTATCATCTATATTTACATGCCTTAAGATTGTATACTACAAAGTACTAATCGTTCACTAATATATACTTATGGATGATAATAGGTTTAAAACTTAGGAAGATGAATAATATAGTAAAAGTTAAACTTAGGAAGAGTAATTAATCTAATGCCCTTTTTCTCAAGATACACAACCATACTATATATTTGTACGGTGTATACAACAAAAGAGGCATATGGAGTATAAACTTAGTTAAAATAACCATAGTAGTAGTCTTAAGATAGTAAACAAAACACAAGGATAAAGTTGACAAAGCAAAAGAGTGAGCAAAACAGACATTATAGTTCATATATAAAAACTCCACTTATTGTTTAGTAAACCTTAATTAGTTCCTTCAATTCCTCATAACAAACTACACCTCCTTAACCACAACCTTAGCCTTAGCCACCTCTTTCTCCACACCATTAGTAGCAACTTTCGCCGCAACAACAGCATCATCAACCTCCTTATCACCCAAATCCAATTTCTTCAACTTCAAACTCCCCACTCCTTTAGTAGCCATCTGACCCTCGGCCTCTTTGACAACGAAAGCATTAGCCGGAAACACCTTGGATATCCCCGTAGGAATGTTCTTAAATAAAATCTTCTCGCTTTCGGGACTATCAATAGTAATCTCATTGATAGTCACCCAAAGCAAGAACTCCTTAGCCTTCACACCAGTAAGCTTCTTAATCTTACATTCTTCTACGTGAGCAGTCACTT
Source organism: Suaeda aralocaspica (assembly GCA_016808085.1). Lineage (NCBI taxonomy): Eukaryota > Viridiplantae > Streptophyta > Magnoliopsida > Caryophyllales > Amaranthaceae > Suaeda > Suaeda aralocaspica. Next base: position 3,302,764 of record PYUH01003976.1, read on the forward strand.
CCTTTGCATAGCTCACTAACTTGCCTATTTTTTCAAAATTGTGCTTTATTTCTTTCTTTTGTTTTATCCATACAAAACCTGTTTCCTCTACGTACCCACATTCCTCCACTTCTTGTAGTGGTAACAGCCCATTGGGCAGGCCCACTTCTCTTAGCAGCCTCTTGGATTGGGCCAAACACACATCATTTCCATGGTATAGTTCTGTTGCTTTGGCCCTAATTTCATCTGTTACCAAAGACATTATTCTTTTTTGATGAAGAAAAGTGTAATGTGTTATGTTATGAATATATGAAATGTGATGTAATGTTGTGAGGAGGAAGGAGTTGTGTGTTTATATAAGTGAGGGGATATGATTTTAGCCTTAGAATTGGAGGGTATTTACGAAGGGTACCACTTGGAAATTTTTTAGTTGGTTGGTCCATTAAATTACTGAGATCATTTAATGTATTTTTTAGCTTTAGAACACCTCACTCTTCTTCTTAGCGTTTAAGTATGTATATTACTTGTTCTTTCTACTACTATAGCGTTTTCATTTCTTTTCTTGCCTTTTATGATGGAATATTGTCGGTGTGGTTTGTAAGTTTGTTTAACTAACTCTTGAACTTTCATTCAATATATAGTGAAACTTAATTTATGGAGCTACTACATACTATAGGGAGAGGCTGGTCAAACCATCAATTATTGGCTAGTAATATGGTCACATACTCACATGTCATGCTAAAACCGGTTTGGCTTTTGGGCTAGCCGGTTGAGCACGTACTAGCTAGGCTGGCTCGTACCTGTGTGAATCATAATTGAAACGATACAAAAAATAATCAAGTTAAATTAATGTTATCCTAGCCAAGTAGTTGAGTTTTCCTCTAGTTAAAGTCTTCAAGAACTGTTCGATACACTAGCTAGCTAGTTAGGTCGAGCCTAATTAACTAAGGGAGTAAAGGGACGTACTATATAGTTAGACTGTATCTAATGTATCTTGAACCATGGATGGAACATAACGAAGGTGGAGAAGTCTGTTCGAGTTAGTCTTGGTGTAACAAAATATCGGACTTTGGATGACCCCATTAGCTCTAGCACTATAAACAAGTATGGTTGTATGGCCTCATTTATGAAGTATGGTAATGTGAATGCAATCATGCAATATGTATAGATGGAATAGCGATCGTACGATACTAGATCAAGATGACTTTATGTCATAATACTATGGTGGCCAATTTTTGTTTTTGTAGGAGAGTTATAGAGTCTTGCAATAATTCAGTTACTTAGCATAGACATTCAACGGGTGTAAGTAGTTGTCACTTGTCACATTTGAAGAGATGAGCAGTTTTGATGGGGTAGAGAATAATTAGTATGATATTAAATATGAATATAATGACGCTATGTACTTGTGTTACTTTTTAAGCTCGGTAGTTTTCATCAATATTTCTCCAATATGGTTATTTCCCGGCAAATTATTGAATTACTTTACTTGTTAAGGAGCTATGCATTGTGCATTGTGCATTGTGCATTGTGCATTGTGCATTGTGCATTTGTGCTACTTGATTTAGTTGCAAGAGTTGCAACTTACAACTTTACAAGTTGTATGGAGTACTTGTTTACACCCAACAAGGCTATCATCTTATGTGAACCTAGTCCAAGTAGGGTAGGGGTAACTGCAGCTATAGTTTTTGAGTAGCTGCCAGCTGTCAAGGTAACCGTGAGTTGTTAGCTGTGAACAGTAGCTGTTAGAGATTAGCTGTATGATTAGGTGTTTTAAGCATAAGTGTTTAACAAATTTAGCTGTTGAAATAGTAAAACTAGTATAAATACTTAATAGCTTTTGACAATCCCTACTTCAAAAGGTAAACACACCATGCCATTTGTTTTTAATAAGGGGATCATCCTATCATAGATTTTATCCATTTAATGCCATTTGTTTATAAGGAGTAATACATTTTGAAATATACATACTTGCATTCAATAAGTTAAAATTTTAAACATATCGTATAAAGACACAAAAAACGTAAAAGTGAGTGTTTCCATCTCAAGAAGATTGTGGTTAAATACTTAAATTTCTAATGGTCAACCGCTTAATTTACCATAAGAATAATCATATAATCAAAAATTTCACTTTGTGCCGGTTGTTTAATATACATAATACTCACTTCATTGAGAGAATGATTGATCTAAATTAGTAGTAAAAAAGATCACAAATGATGCAATTAGATTTTTAAGAGTGTGGACCAAATAATTGATGGAGAGATATAAAAAGTTAGGTTAAATTGATGATACAATTTCGATCACCTAATAGGCTAATAGTTTAGTAGAACTATATGCATTATTTAAGTAACTGATGTATCAACTCAAAAGAATTTGGTAAGCAACACAACGGTAGAAACCGGAGAACAAACAAAGATTTGTACGCGTGGGCATAAATGGAGACTAAGGAGTAGTTGAATACTACATTTATTGTCAAATTTGTTACTTATTGTGAGTTTTATTAATAGGTTTTAGATGAAGAAGATAAGAGCCATGTACACTGACTTGAATAATGCATTGTGTGATTTGAATTTTTCTTTTTACTTTGATATTAACTTGAATCACTTAATAATTTAACTTAATTTAAATTATTAACCCCACCTGAAAATTGTTAAACTGTTCTCGTATTTACACTTTTCAATCTCATTAACCTATTCCGGTATACTTTCTCCATTCGTAGAGCCTGTGAGAGGTGAATTAATGACGTTCATAAGAAAAGTATTTAAATGCAAAGGAAAAGCTTTCCGCAAGTGTTCAACTATGTAACACGGAAACATATACAATTTTCACAGAAACGTTTTGGAGATGAGAAAATGCAAATTCTCGGAAATAAGGAAACTAAAAAAAAGTATATGAAAATAAACATTTCAAAAACAATGTAAACAAAAACTAAGATATCTTACACATAAACCTATATATAAAACTCACAACAAAAACAAGACGAAGCCCGAGATAGTCCTTTGAAAGCTAGAAACAAAGGATATAGTTCACAAGAGGTTTCAAGATCCCAAAAAAAAATTACCGAAAATTTTACATAGTGTTCCTAGGGTTAAAAAGTGGGTCATCGGGCAACTTTCCGAGGTTCGAAAGGTCATAAGGTCTTGGGATAATGAAAAAGACAAGTTTGCCCTTACTTATTCGGGAATCCTGTAAAGAGAAAATATAACAAGTTTTTACATGCTAAAACGATCGTGGGTCATCCCAAAGTTATCAGAAGCAAGTGACAGGAATTTGGAGAGAAAACGAAGCCAAGGAAGGCCCTCCAAAAGCCGATTATGAAAGCTATAAATTACGCTTTTCGGGTTTTTAAGGACCCAAAAAATATTAGTATAAAATTTTACATGGAGATCCTCAAACCAAGGGAATACCCCTAGACAATTGAATCGATTAGAAAGCTAACAGCAAAGGGACTCAGGGAGAATAAGAAACATTTTTTGATGTTTTCAGGGGAATCCGAAAAAAATTACAACTTGGGCACGTGAGTTGGGTTCTAAGAGAATCATAAACCAGGTACTCAACTTAAAAACATTAGAAAATGTTTTTAAGTTACAAAGTTACTAAAACACTTCATTTAACATGGCATGAAGCATTTTTGATTTTTAAATTAAATTTTGGAAACGTTTTCTAAGAGTTTTTCAAGTGTCCAAATTTTCGAAATGTCAAAACTTTAGATCTAAGGGCTTGTTTACTTCAGCTTAAAATTCATTCAATTCAGTTCAGTTCAGTTCAACTCCGTTCAGTTCAGTTCATCTCTTTTCTTATTTTGCTATTCATTAATCCTTTATAAAAAACTTCCAGTTCAGTTCAGTTGAAGGAAACAGGCCCTAAAAGTTTCAACACTTTCTAGGTGTCACTTTGTAAGTGCTCAAAACAAATGTCAGAAAAAGTATTCGGGCTTCATAGTGCTTAGCCAAATTTGTTACGCCATTTTTAGTTTCTTCTCATTCATAAACCAAGTTGATTTACCGGAGTTATGCATTTGAAATTGTCCTATATACAACCGTAGCATATAAAAATGGCAAAAAAAAAAAAAAAAAAAAAAAATTTTTAATNCCAAGGGAATACCCCTAGACAATTGAATCGATTAGAAAGCTAACAGCAAAGGGACTCAGGGAGAATAAGAAACATTTTTTGATGTTTTCAGGGGAATCCGAAAAAAATTACAACTTGGGCACGTGAGTTGGGTTCTAAGAGAATCATAAACCAGGTACTCAACTTAAAAACATTAGAAAATGTTTTTAAGTTACAAAGTTACTAAAACACTTCATTTAACATGGCATGAAGCATTTTTGATTTTTAAATTAAATTTTGGAAACGTTTTCTAAGAGTTTTTCAAGTGTCCAAATTTTCGAAATGTCAAAACTTTAGATCTAAGGGCTTGTTTACTTCAGCTTAAAATTCATTCAATTCAGTTCAGTTCAGTTCAACTCCGTTCAGTTCAGTTCATCTCTTTTCTTATTTTGCTATTCATTAATCCTTTATAAAAAACTTCCAGTTCAGTTCAGTTGAAGGAAACAGGCCCTAAAAGTTTCAACACTTTCTAGGTGTCACTTTGTAAGTGCTCAAAACAAATGTCAGAAAAAGTATTCGGGCTTCATAGTGCTTAGCCAAATTTGTTACGCCATTTTTAGTTTCTTCTCATTCATAAACCAAGTTGATTTACCGGAGTTATGCATTTGAAATTGTCCTATATACAACCGTAGCATATAAAAATGGCAAAAAAAAAAAAAAAAAAAAAAACGTTTCTAGATCCCTACCATTTACATATAAGATTAGTTCTTTTATTTGAATAGCACATGAACTTTTATTTTCAAATTAGGCATTACTCTTTCAGTTCTACCAGCTAATCGACTGTGAAGACTTATAAATTTATATTTTATATTACTTCATTTCAATGGAGGTTATTGGAAAAAACCAAGCCTTATAGGAGAAATGAACATCACCTTCTATCCTTGAGATGTCATTAAGGAAAATAAATATGGATGTAGTTGAAGAATGCTATAATGCATGACAAATTAATAGCCTTTAAAACTAAACTAACGGACAAAGCTACATCTACGGTCTACCCATCGAGTTATCTACTCAACACTAATAGCATGTATAAAATACATTAAATATAATGAGTAAGATTTCACTAACAATATTTGATTAATTATCTGGTGGGTAGAGTAAGCTTTCTCACTAAACTAACCCTTATTAATAGCATACAAAAGAGAAAGAGAACAAGTGCCAACTGCCAACACTTGATGAAAAAGATTGACCAGAAAAACAGGAGGGCCACTCTTTCAACTCACATTAAATTTAGCTGTGCATAGAATGCAGGTATAGGAAAATAGAGTATGAACTGTAATGTAAATAAAAGTGTACGTAATACTGATACATTATGAATCATGATCATTTATAATTTTGCTTCTTTTTCAGAACATAAAAGCTGCAATCTTGCCAATGGTAAATGAGTCTAACACATACCATCCATTGGTGCATTCATTAGTTGTTGAGTGATGGCCATATATTTATGACTCATTTCCCACTTCCACCTTCCCAAGTCTTGTGACACCACAAACAACATACATAGTTGTAATGCATCCCATTTGGTTCAATACATGAGACTACGTGTTAGGTAGCGAGGTTGAGGTGGTGGAGTAGTGACATCGATCCGTATCTCGGAAGCCAGTACTGTGATCTGGGGTCAAATCTCATGGAAATTGTCGAAAAGATTTCTTGGGTTGTCTTTCGATAGACCACATCTTCTCATCTAAACATACATATATTAATCGTTTAATAGAATTTCAAGTTCAGTAATATCAAATAAATTTTCCATGTATTGGTATCATAAATATAAGATATGCTTTGGGAGATATTTTTTTGTCAATAAGGGAGGTTAGAAAGGTAGGAAAAGAATTGAACTTTCAACTTTTCAATCGGTACTTTCCTATCATTAGGTCACCTATTGAGATCATCAACATAAAAGGGATTGTTATTGGCATCAATTTGATCCATAACAATTAACAAGTCCTTGAGAGACATTGTTGTGATAGCAAAACAAGGGTAACCAATGATTGAAAAAAAAAAAAAAAAGCAAAGATATTTTTATTTCGCTTGGACCATCTTCATTTACAGCCCCATGAGCCATTACAAGACTGGCCCCAGTAGGCCACCTAAATGGAAACCTGACTTTTCTGACATTTTAACGCAAGAACCTACACGGGAAAAAAAAAAAAAAAACAGGCAGCGTCACTTTACCTTGAAGCCACGATTCCGGAGCAGTCAGATTCTGCTTGCGGGAAGTTGTCATTAAGCAATGACTCGATGTGGTTTATTTCTTTAGGCATCGACTCAGTAAGGACCTGTTTTCAAATCACACTAGAAGGTTTAACAATATAATGCTTAAAGGCTGTCAAATATCAAGTTTAAAACTTGGGTGCTAAAAGCCTTTGGACTTTAAGACATGTGTACTAATACTATTAACACATTACTTAACTAATTGAAAATATACCTCATATCCATTGTCTGTTATAAGGACTTCATCTTCGATTCTTATCCCAACACCTTGATACCTGCATTACATATCATCAGTTACAAGCTTGACTTTGATGGAGAGACATGCACGACTGTTATTCAGTAAAAATCAACAAAAAGATTCTGGAACATTTTGGCTGCTATCATCAAGAGTCAAGACCACTGCCAAAGAAAAAAGCATGGATCTTAATTCATGCTCTACTAGAAGAATTGATGAACTGATGGTTGGCACACATATCATTAAGAAGCCCAATTCTAATCGTTTGTGTTCACAGTAAAGAGTTAAGCGCATCCAACCAGGCAGGCTCCATGACAGACAGTAAACATGGCAAGTTGACTATATAGTACTTAAATATGGCAGTAAAGTTAATAGCAAAGCCCTGGTTAACAGTAAAATGCATCAAACCAAGGATTCGTGAGAGATAGTAACCTTTAAATATAACAGATGCTTCAATGTCGACTCTTCCTATCATTTTGAAGAAGAGTCCATGAATAGGGAGCTTGGGCTGGGTTTAGAACGTCGTGAGATAAGACAATTTTACCACCCTAGTGTTGCAATGGTAATTCAACGTAGTACAAGAGGAACCCTTACTTCACATAATTAATTAGCTACCGTGTGCCAAATTATGAGTGTATTCCTTTAAACTAAAATTTGAACCAAAAGTGATACAGGCGCCAACAGCTCGATTGTCGTCCTGCCACCGATGCCCAATAGTTTTACATGATGGCCAATAAATCACAAAAGGGACCTAGGACTGTGATTGGACTGTGATCCAATATGCAATAGTTCCAAGATGACAAGAACATCACAAGAGGGCCCTAAGTTGGTTGATTGGAAAAATAATTGTCATAAAACGGTGCCAAGGTGACAAGAACCTGAGAGTAGATGGTTCAAAAAGTCGACGTGGAAGGCACATAACATATTTTCTGTGGCTGAAACTAAACATGGGAGATGGTCATCGACTTGTGGCAGAGAGTTGGGGAGGAATTAAGACAAACCCAGAATGTTTTGAAGCCGAAAAAAGATGTTATGATCCACACCTTTGGGGGATTTCAAGGTCTCATGATAAAAATGACCAAAAGGGCTCTTATGGCTGTTAAAAATCCAACAATCTGCTTCAAAGCTGCATTTTGACACAAGGGGCACCATATAAAATTTTCAGAATTTTTTTCCCAAGACCAGGTATAGCCGCATGGTTTGGGTTCATATTTTGACACAAGGAAGCTTTCGTTTGAAGCCTCCGGAGGGGTCATCCTGGCTCCGTCTTATTTTTGCACGGCTATTTAACCAAGTGTTTTGCACTAACATAGGACACCCCACGATTGGTTTCAACCTCTGAAAACTTGAAATCATCGCTCTTATTTCCTTATCCGTAAAAGGGAAAAACAATTTTTTCCAAGACCCACTAATAACCTTTTATCATCCCCCTTATGACCTTTTCATTCCAAATCACATGAGTTTGGTTCATATTTTGATCATACGGGCTGTAAAATTTTCGGTAACTCTTTTCCAAAACCCTAAAACCCTCAAAAAACTGTGAATAATCACTTTTGTTTGAGGTCTCCGAAGGGGCCGTCCCGGATTTCGTCTTACTTTTGCCCTGATTTTTTTTCCCAAATGCTACGTACCACCACAAGACTCCCCATGACCAGTTTCAGCCTCTGAAACTTGTTATCATACCTCTTATTACCTCTTCGAAAGAAAGGAAAAACAACTTTTTCTATGACTTACAAGAAACCAGTTAGCATCCCTCTTATGGCATTTTCACCCTAAATCACCAACTGTGGGTTCATATATTGACCACATGAGCACCTTGTACATTGTAGGTAGAGGCGATCAACCTTAGTTCGGCCCAAAAAATGCGGGTTTTGGGCAACGTATTTCCAGCCCGATTTTTGCAAATTTCCCGCGGGCTTTAGCGGCTTAAATTTAAGAAGTTTAGTTGATTTATTAGGCATGGCCCGAAAAAACCCGAAAAGCCCGCCAAACCTATTCTGAAATTCCGCACTTTGGACAACAAAATTAGGCCCGAGCCCGATTAGCGGGCCTTCTTTAATGTGACAAGACTGGCCCGAACCCGGCCCGGCCCATGATCACCTCTAATTCTAGGCAACTTTTGTTTTTTTTTTTTTTTTTTTTTTTGGGGGTTTGGAACCTAAAAAAACTGTGAACATTAGAGCCTTTGTTTAAAGCTTCTGGAGGGGCCATTCCAGGCTCCGTCTTACTATCACACATCTATTTTACCAAGTGCTATGGACCACCATAAGATACCCCAAGATCTAATTGTAAGCCTTATGTTGTAACACTTTCATCGGCATCCATTTTGGAACACCAATGGAACCTCCTCACGCGTTATTTTTTGGCCATAGTTAGTTTGATCTTGGCCCTTGTCACTCACCTCCCCCTTTTGGCCTCAGTCGGCCTATTTTCTCGCCTTAGTCGGCCAATTTCTCATTTGCCGAAACATTGTTTACATATTCGGCCTTTCATCAGCCGATGGTTTTGCTCATAAGGGAGTTTTCTCTTTATTCGCTATTTCTTACTCCCGTATGATGCTGTCGGTAGGATGTGGTAACATTAATGACGTTGAATCTTTTGTTGCTTGAGTACTTTATAGGACATTAAAAGGTGACATGATGACAAGAAAGGATCTTGCGTCAACGATGGGAGAATCCAAGGTGGAGGGCACATAGCATGTTTATGGCAGCTTAGAATAGGCCCGGGGTCTCCCAAGATGACCATCAACTTGTGGCAGAAAATTGGAGAAAAATTGAAAAAGAGCCCAAAAGTGCCTTCTGGAAGTTGAAAACAAAGGTTATAAATTATAATTTATGCTTTCGAGGGTCTTAGTGTTTCAGCACAAAAATCAACGAAATTTTTATATGATGGCCCTAGGATCATAAAAGGGCCCTAGGATGTTTGGTTGGCACTGTAAAGCTGATAAGTCGGTAGCAAAGTGGAAAAAAAGGCATGTTCTCCAACAATTCAAAAATCCAAAAGTGAGGCTATATAACATGTTTGTAGTGGCTAACACCAGGCATGGATTAGCCAAGGTGACCACAAACGTGGAAGAATGATGGGGCGAAAGAAAGACGAAGCCCATAACGACTCATCAGAAATTTGAGAATGAAAGCTATAATCCATTCTTTTCAAGGGTTCCAAGGTCCACAAATAGAAGTGGCATGTTCATGTTATCGTGTCACTAGCCACGCATGACAATATTGACATAAAGTTCTCAAAATATGTAATAAGTCTACAGCTTTCTGCAACTGCTAATTAATTGAAGAGGTTACCTTAAAACAATTCATGACATGAACTAGCAAAAAAGAATTGAGTCCACAAGGAACACAACTGCACATCATTTGCATAGATGAAAGTATCACAAAACATAAGTATATGTGGATACTTCTCCTACAGCTTAGGGGAGAGAGTTGTTTTCATGGCTTAAACTGCAAACACAACCTCAGAACAGCTCATGACAAACTTCTAGAATGAGTGTTTTTTCTCTATTTCAAACCTAGTCTACATAGTAATTCACCAACCAAAGTTTTTCAAAGACACTGCAGCAAGAAACAACTGCTTTGTTGATTGTTTACACCAATACTCCATATATTCTTTAATAGCGACTTCTGATTTTCTATGGCTATGTAATACTATCATTGGTACTGATTAACAAATTATATTATCGCATTGGTTTTATAATGTCACATACAACACGGAAAAGGAAAAGCTGGTTCGTTAATCTAATAATAAAGAATAGGAGTTGCAATACCTCTCTGAAACGTTGAAGGAAGGTGGAATATATACTCCTGGCTCAATAGTTATGACCTAGTTACAAAAAGAAAAATGTGAAATTCCATGAACAGAAACTAGAGCACTCCAGAACCTTTCCTTCAAATAATTCAAGCCCGTCTCATGTCACAAACTAGAGGTAAATAGTACCACAATATTCACATGAAGGGCATCTATAGTCGTGCGGAGAGTAAAAAAATAAAAGAAAATTAAAGTAGAGATTAAAAAACAAGTCAACACTTACAACGCCTGGTTCCAAGGGGCGATCAGTACTAATTGTAGAGCAATCATGAACGTCCATCCCAAGATAGTGTCCTAAAGATCAAAAGGAAATGATAAGAAGTCAGGTTAAGTTCTAAGTCAACACGCGTCCACAATTGCAAATTTGCAAGCACAAAATCAGTCTGACATGCCATTTCCAGAATTGACAATAAACTACCATCTGATATTAAATTCAATGAAGTGGAGTGACACACCTATGTTAGTTGGATTCAGCTGATGATATGTTCGATAACTGCTCAACTTATCTTTCAAGACTCCAAGATCTATCAATCCTTTCTGGAGCTTGTGAACCTATGTAGGTAATGAAAACAGAATTTGTTAATAACTTGATAATTTAAAAAATTCACATTACCAGGTCAATAAAAAGGAGGTAAACAAAAGAGCTTTCAGACATTTTTGTTTAGGGCCCTGTGATGCCCGAAAAAGTGAATTATAGGCTTATAGCCTTCGTTATGGACTTCCAAAAGGCCATTCTTGGACCGTCTCATTTTCACCTCACTTTTCTACCACAAATGTCTGGTAATGCTAGGAGGCTCCATGCTTGTTTTCAACCACAACAAGCAAGTTTGGTGTCCTAAACTACTATTCACATGGCTCTAAAATCTGCAAGAACCATCCACAATGCTATGCTTTCATTAAACCGTCAAATTCTTGTCCTCACCAACTTTAATTCAAGTTCCATCTTATGGACACATTTGATAGAAGGCTAAGATTAAGCAATCACCACAAAAATTACTCCCTCCCAGCTTCATTTAAAAGTAATGATCACATATACTATTATAGGTCATAGAATGTCCACAAATGGTTCATAGAGTTCCAAAAGTAGTGAAAGCTCGTGATTGGAGTTCTACAGCCCTCAATTGACTTAACAATTTTATAAAGTATACAGGTATAAAATTTATGAAAAAAGGTTTGCAAATTCTTGCCATATCCTTAATTGTGGGAAGTTGGGACACCGTGACAATTAAATTATATCTAGATCGAGAGGGCATAATGTTTGCCACTATAGTGGATTGCATGTGTTTCTCAGGCTACCCACGCCCTTTAAATTTTTTTAGGTGATTGGGAATTGTCCTTGCTTGTAAATTTGTAAGAATGAAAAATCTAACAATCAAAGCTTAAAATGCAAACATCAGCTGCTGTACATTTGGTAAGATATCATAAGCAGGAAAGCAGAATAATAACACCACAAGACATCATACAGATTGCTCGTGTATTTGCCGTATGCTTATGCCGGGCTTGCATAGCTTTATACATTCTTTGTTCGTCTCTAAAATAAGATCGTAAAGCTCGACCTACAATTATTCAAAAAGTAAATGGTTTCATTAGTCACTATGGTAGAACCAGAAAGTCAGAAGCATAGTTAATGAAAAGGACAAGCAAAATGAAGTACATACAAGACTAAGAGGAAGAAAGAGAAATCAATATAAACCAATTATCTAGTAACATAGTAATCCATTGATTTAAATTCTGCATTATACATGTAAGATAGAAGCACTGAAGGATTTAAACATAATAGATTAAATCACTCTAATCAATCAATCAACCAGAGCCTTAATCCCAAAAATTGAGGTCGGCTACATGAACCAAAATTAATCATTCCATGTGGTCATCCACATAAATTAGAGAACACCCCCACGAAATCATCATTTTGGTTCATGTCATAAGATGTGACTAAGTTTCACGCTGGCTGTCACTGACCTACCACAACTTTCCTCCTTTATCCAGGCTTGGGACTGGCAGTGGGTTTTCCCACAGGCGGAGTTATTAAATCACTCTAATGCCGCCACAAAATCGCAAATGCATATAAGGAGTCAGACCCTGCATGGTCTATACAAAGATATTTGACACTACTTCCGCAGTCAAAACACCTATCTGTTTCTGTAAATTACTTTTCTTCTTACTAAATATACAAGTATATAGCGGACAGTTGCTTATATTTTTGTTGAAGTATAATTACTTTTTTACATTTCACAAGTAAGACACAATCATTGTTATTCGAAGTAAAAATACAGTTTGCTGTTTTGGATGTGATTATTTAAAAAACCTAGACTTTAGATTGTAGTTCAATTACGGGTAGTTGGATTCATAGAAATCTAGATTGCCACTTCGACTTACTAGATAATTACGGGTAGTTGGATTCATAAGATTTACTAGCTAGCTAATTGCAGTGGCAATTGGGATTCATAAAAAGCTAGGTAGTTAGATTCAGCATGATTTTGCAGAGCTCCCTTTTATCTATAAGTAGACCATCGAACAAACTGTGAGGGTGCTAGGATTTATTTAAATCCTATTTTTTGGCCTTAAGCAGTCAACTATTAGTAATATAGCCCTAGTACTATAAATCCATATATTTCCTCTTTTTCTTTTCTTTTTTAGTTGCAAAATTGGCCATTTATAAAAATTCAACTTAGTTGCATCAATTGTCACTTTTCCTTATTAGCATGTCAGCTCTTTCTATCTCTCTCTTCACCACATGCTTTCCAAGATTTATCTATCCCTTTCACACTCAAACAATATTTTCCTAAGAGACTAAGAGTCCATGTATTGGAAATAAAAAGGATATTGTATATAGGTTAGGATTTCAGTTTAGATGGAACAGGTCTGTAACTGGTTTAGATTTGGACTCAAAAAGCAAATGGACTAAATAACATTATTTTAGGATCCAACTTAAAAAGAGTCCAAACCAAATTATCCACTTTACACCCCTACCAAGAGATTCAAATAAAAAAGGGGATCCTAGATCCGAACAATATCATGCCTTATAACAGAAGAACACAAAACATCAGTAAATCAAAATGTAAACTCTCCAATGCCGCTAGACATGAAATCATAAAAGTATTAAATTAAATATAATTATAAAAATGACCCCTATAGCATATCATCAAAACTACCCTTTCCAAAGAAAGGGTGATAAATAGATATTCCTTAAATCAGACTATTTATATAGCCTAATACACTGCAAGATTTTTTGTCCAACCCCTTGTCTCAACATCACAGGAATAGAAATGCATACAAAGGATCTAGAAGACTGAAACAGAATTTTTGAGAAATCAAGACGAAACAGCTTACTTACAAGAGCAGGTGAAAATTTCCCAGCAGGAGGCCATGTACGAGTCATGTCACTAACATATCCGTGAAATTCACATCCAATATCCATAAGCACTAGTTCCCCATCATTAACCTGCAAAAAAATTTATTGCTCCATAAAATGGGAATATGCTTGGTTTTTTGAAAAAGGACAAGTGATAAGATGGACTCACTTTACGATCGTTTCGAGAATAATGTATCACACTGGCATTAGGACCACCGCCCACAACGGGATTGAATCTAGTAAGAGTAAGCAAATATAAAATCAGTCCCAAAGCCCAGTAATCAGAATGAAATCAAGGACTATTAGCAAACAAGATCATTTTCTTTATTTAAATCCATTTGTACAGATCGCATGGTACCATAAATTGGATTCTCCACATATCACCCCTCTAACAGGAGAATTCATAAACAGATAAAAAGCTTCATTATCCTTAATGTTGGGATATAGCATAAGACCAATAAGGTAGACTTTAGATCTCACTATAGGCTTAAACAAAGTAAAGTTTCTTGAAATAAGGCACCAGATAACAGTAAATTAGAATTGCTTATGAGCTGTATACATGCACCTTGTGAGGCATAAGATTCAAATATTGGAATTTATTGAAAAAATGATTCCCTAAAAGTTCAATAATTTATAAACAAGGGTCTCATTTCCTATTTGTAGAAAGAATAAAATGTTCTTCCTTATATGTCTTTTCCTAATCTACTTTCCGAGGCCTGGGGCTAGGTTGAGGATGGGAGGAGAGGTGTAGGGAGGTAAGAACATTTCACAGTTAATGAAATTTTACGAGAGTTACAAATTTACAATAATCCAGTACCAGCAATGTTTCCAAAGGGGATGGAGAAGGAAAACTTACGCCATTCTTTGGGCACCTCTCATTTTGCACTCATACTCCACCTTTGCTGCCATCATACGTTCATGCGGATATGTCTTTGAGTGGAACATGGTCTGCAGCTGCGCCTGTGTATGATACAGAAATGGCAATTAATTTGGGCGTTCAGAAAAGATTTTATGAGATTGGCAATGTGATGGATACTGATGCATGAGGTGTTGTCTCAATGAAAATCTGACTGGTTGCTAAAAATAAACAGTATTAATGTAAAAAGAGAGATGCATCAACATAATATGAATAAGAGAGACATCAGCATAACATGACTAAAAAGAAGCTTAGCCTCTCCATAAGAAGCATATTAAAAAAATAATGATAATAAAATAAAATACACGTTATACATTTTTGTTAAGATATGGAAGCAAATCAAAAGGGAAACCACGAAGGCTCATATGCATCATCATAGTCATCAATACGATACATCCACCTCTACAAAATATTGTTCACCCATAGAAGTAACAAAAAACTAGCATTGTGTAGAGAAGTTACCTGACAAGCAATGGAAGCAGCCTCTCTCATCATCTTAATTTCAGCTGATGATTTGAACCAACGCAATTCATCAGTGTAAATAGATAGATCGTTTGCTTTTACTTTATTTGAACTCTTTAGAAAGGACTCCAATTCAGCATAGGCTCTTGTAGCATTCTGAAGTTTATGAAATACTTCAGAAGATCCTCCTAAAAAGCCTGGCAGCATCTGCAAGCGTCAGTGATAATAGAAGAAGGGTCAACGTAAAATGTAAGATAGAATTGCCATAAAGATTCAGTAACAAGAAACAAAGGTTGACACTTCTCTATGCTACAAGTATCTAGCGGTTCTAGCCGACAGCCCTAAAACATCAGTTGTATCTGTTAAATTCCAGTCATTTTTATATTCAGTTAAAACATTTCAAACAAATAGCAATCCCATCCCAAAGCTCACCTTTCTACTACTGGAAATGAGCGCACAAAGACAATTTAGGCAAGAGACACAGAATAGCTTTGAATACATATACCTCGCGAAATTTACTCATGGGTAAAGCCTGATCAGCCTTAAATATCTCTAGTGCCTCCTTCACACCAGCAGTATTCCCTTCCCAAGTAACATCCTGGGAACAATCGAATACGGAGTAATGTTTTCAGAAGAAGATGATATGTTTGCAATGAAAGTGCATAAAAGTACCAAAAATACACAGTGAAACCTTTAGAACTTTTACTCCTTGTTTTTTTATCAGGAATTTCAGCTATTTCTAGATTACATGTTCAATGAGTCAGACTATGTTGTACATACATGAGGTGTTGGCTCCGGCATGAACATACACAAACCAATATCATGACCTAAAACAGCTACACCACCAGGTTGTTGACAGCCTGTGATATACAAGTAATCAGCATCTTGACGATAAGGGTAAGGCACGACGTCAGTCATCATCTTCACTGGGGCAGCTGCAAGGATGGCAATACTCTTCTCAGGGAGAAGCTCTAACAACTTCTTTCGTCTGGAGATATATTCATCAGATGTTATACCGACAGTGATCTCCTCTTCTTTTAGTAGCTACAAAAATAACAAGAACATTAACAGCTGATTTTCCCATTAAACAGGTCAATTAAGAAACAAGAATTTGATCAATGCCAGCAATACCTCAGGGTGAGAGGCAGAGGTCGGCTGGCCAGCATCGAAAATCCTTGTCGAGCAGTACGCCCGGCAATTGATAGCCTAAAAAACCAAAGTGCACAACAAGAAACTTCAGTCAGTAGGAAAAATTAAATGCAAAATAACCCCACTTCTTGACTAAAATCATTTCCAAACAAAGCACCTCAAATTCATAGATCAGATAATGTATATAAGACCCCAGATTAAAACAGCAAAACTCATGTAGCCAACAGCATGTTCCAATCAAAAAGAATAGTACACTAAATTCTGAATTTCTGTATTGCATTTTTCTGTTTGCATCTTTTTAATATAAAACACTCAAAACTTTGAGAAATATTGCCATTATCACAAATAAGCAACCAAAAACTGAATTGGGCAGAAGAGATAATTACACATATACAGTAGTTTCAATTCAAAATGATTAATTTTATTAGCAAATTAATAGATAAATTAAGTTTGTGGGGGTAAAGTTGGGATTATAAGAAACATAGAAATTACAAAAATTAACAGTGAATTAATAATGAAAGCATGAAACTTTGTTTAAATTCAGACAATTGAGAGACAACCAATAAATAGAATTGTAAATAATGAGGAAAAGATACGAACTTTATTGTAGTTGTTGAATCTCTGCAATAACTTTGTTGTAAGCGACTGCATTTTTCGCAGAAATGATGCTGAGAAAATGATCGGAGAAACCTAGTAACAAATTCGAGTAATCGACTGTTGTATAGACCACAATATCTAAAAGCGAGCAAACTACTGCAGAAGTTTGAGGTTTGAAAATAATTCTTCTTAAACCTTGGGGATTAGTATAGCACGTCGTAAGTTTAAAGTTGTTCCTTTCATCGATGTTCATTTTTAGTGTTTAGAGAGTCCTATTCAAATCGATGATTTTATTTTATTATATTATCTCTGTTTTATATTATTTGTAATTATTAGACATTTTTTCTTTTTATTTATGTCAAATTATTGCAAATAATTTGAAATTAAGTCAACATTTTCTTTGCAACTCTAATCAACTTAGTTATTTCTCACATGACTAAATTATTTTGACGTCTAGTTTCGAAAGTCAACAAATATTTAGAGTATTTCATTATAAGGGCTAAAATGATGGAGAGCCTCGACACTTTAAGGGCACGAGAGACTTAATATCAAAGGCATGCACAATTCCGACATTTTAATGACTTCTAGTCAATCTATCAAGCACTTGTAATAACCCTCTAGTGTAGGTAAACAAATTTGACATTGAACTTGAACCCATCCGTAGCATTAGGGTGTCACAACTCACAAATCATGTAGTCATGTCTATTGGAATTATAAAATACTCCGTACAAGAATAAAAAAGAAAAAAAATGGGAAAGGGAGATAGAGGGTGATAAGCTAAAATTTCAGAACTTAGAAAACCAGCAAAGTTACATTCACTCTTATGGACTCAGTCTACACTTGGGACAAGTTCAGCTGAAGAAATGACAAACTAGTTTCGTTACATAAATCGCTGAAGAAATTCTTTGACCTCATCAATATAAGGAGGTCTTGTAGGAATTATATGACCAGAATTGTGCTCAATAATCTTTCGACACCCCTCTTCAAAAAATGACGCAAGATTCCTGCTACAGCCAGATGATATTTGTCTATCACCTCCCCCTTCATTTCCAAAAACATGAAGGGATGGACATTTTATCAATCCTTCATCATATCCTACCAGATTAATGGCAAATCCCGAACACAATATCACAAATCTGAAACCTAGTTCTAGGTCTAATCTCTCCCTCTGAGCACACAGAAGGGCCGCCATAGCAGCTCCCTGTGAAAACCCCAAAATGCCGTCAAAGGGCCCTTCCTTGGAGACAATTGATTTCAAATATGACACTGACAGAGAAAAACCATCAGTCTGCTGTTGATATTGAAGAGGATCAAAAGCCATATCAGTCCTTTCCCAATCAGTCGCTTCCTTTTTAAAATAATCAGGAGCTACCAGCCATGCGTATTTTTTGTTGCAATTCTTTGTAGGTGGAGGATCATGACGAGGTGGACTTGAACAGCTATCTTTGTCTAGCTTATGAGGTTGGTATATAAATGGTAGCTCATGGGGAGCATTAACAAAAACAAGCTCAGCCATGCTTTTTAGTTTTTTGGCTAAAGCAGCAGTTCTGCCTTTAAAACTGGAAGCATTCTGTCTAAATCCGTGAAGACACAATATCCTGAGTTTCTTCAAAGACCCTATACTTTAACAGATGAAAACAAGCATCAGAAATCAGTGAAGTTGATTTATAGCATAGCCGGGTATGAAGTAATCTTGTATAAAATGGACTCGAATTTTTTGTGTAAACAAAATACAAAGAGAAAAGTCAATCTACTCCTAAGTTATACTCCGTCTGTTCCTAAATGTTTGATACGCTTTCCGTAAAGGGTGTTCCCTTTGGTTTGATACACTTAGAATCTTTCCCTTTTTATCAGTTATTTTTAGACAAAAGTGACCTCATCAAACAATTAAAATCCCTCTTACGTCTTACTGAATTTCCTATTCTACCCTCACAAATTCTATTTTTTCTTTGAAAGAAAGGGATATTATGATCAATACCTTCACTCATTTAATGTCACTCTCACTCCAATTTATGTGGCTTTTTCTTTCCCCATTATTAAATTTCAAGTTAAAGATAGATGGGCCTGGGTAACCCAATAAGGAGGAGGAGAGTCAAACCAGTTCACAAGCCCAAGGAGGTTCCATCCTAAAACCAATTGGCAATAGGAAAAGTAACTCCTAGGCCTATAAACTAGTTCAACATCTTCTCTTTCTCCGATATGGGACAACTCACTAGTGTAAATCACATGGAGTTCAACACTCTCCCTTATTAGTGAGTGTCCTTAGAATTAGAGCACACCAGAAGGCACAATATAATCCTCGTTGGGAATGAACATCCAATAGAGGCCCTTAACCAGCGGCTTAGACAAATACCCAGTTTTTTAGAAGAGGCCGGAATAACCTGGGCTTTGATACCATGTTAAATTTCAAGTCAAAGATAGATGGCCCCGGGTAACCCAACAAGGAGGAGGAGAGTCAAACCGGTTCACAAGCCCAAGGAGGTTCCATCCTAAAACCAATTGGCAATAGGAGAAGAAACTCCTAGGCCTATAAACTAGTTCAACATCTCCTCTTTCTCCGATTTGGAACAACTCACTAGTGTAAATCACATGGGGTTCAACACCCATTGCTTTCTCTTTCATTCTTATTTCTTTCTCTTTCTTCAAAAAAAGCAAAATCTGGTTTTTAAGAAATCTTCATTGCTTTCAATCTCATTTTCATTGCTTTCTCTCTCTCATTGCTTTCCTCGTCTAACGGGTTTCTTTTCTGGATTCAAATTCAGTTCAATAATTTGGGTTTGATTTTTCTAAATTTTTTTATTTTCTTAAATTCTGAGTTTGAAGTTGCAGGTTCTAGGTTTGATTTTGCAGCTTTGGGTATAATTTTGACCGAATTTGATTTTTTTTGTTAATTTTTTTCGGTATTTTTTCAATTTGGGTTTGGAATCAGGAAAATTCATCTTAATTTTTTTGGATTTTGGGTTTGAATCTGAAAATTGATTTTTCTTTTTTTTGCATAAGTTGAATTTAATTTTTTCATGCTTGAATGATTGAGAATAGTTGAGGATTCAAGGGTCGAACTGTGGGAGTGGAATAGATTTTGTTTTAGAAAATTTTAAAAAAATGACTGTATTTATTGCCTCAGTAAAAATAGCAGAATCTGTATATTAAAAGGATACAAAATAAAAAAATCTTCACTATCCTTAATCTACATGCATGATACCAAACGTATCAAACAAATAGGAACGGAGGGAGTAGCAATTTAAAAAATAAACGCGGATACAACCCATACCAGGACTGCAGGGACTTGGCAAGTTCCATGTGTAAACTTGGGCAGGACATTCAGCTGGAGCACTTCCATCATTGCATACCTGAATTCGTTCTGAATTATAATCATCTGAAGGAGCAGAATGAGCAACTTTTCCATATTTTTGGCACAATTCACATGCATATCGGGCATTTTCCTTCTGCAACAGAAGAAATAAAACTCAAAATACTAGAATTATGAAGCAAACCTTGACAGTTTCAGAAACTTATATAGTAACTATTTGTAGTGAGCAATGATGACTGCACAGCGAGGTGAAGATAATAGTTCATTAAAGCATCAATTGTCTGTTTTTTTTTACCAGGAAACAAATCAAGTTTAGCACAATGGCAATTAACAAAGCATCATTGTGAAGAAAACCTCCTACGATCTATGTTGGTTATAATGAGTTAGAAACTAGCAACCCTACAAGCATTATACTCCCCACCAACCAACGAAATAATTTATCACTCTCATGCCGTGGGCGTCAACCAAGTAAAATTAGGTTAAGTTATGTTAGTATTATTAGAGTTGATCATCAAAATCCATCCTTACCTGACAATTGTTGCATACCAGCACAAGCATCCGGCAAAATGCACAACGGCAACGTGAAGAGTAATCATCAAAAGAGTTGGCACAGAGAAGACATTTGCCCATTATATATTTATTTGAACTTCCAACTGAAATCCTATTAGGAGCAATAGGTTGAATCAGCCAAATAATATGATAATATAATATTCGGCAATAAACACGATATCTCTCCAGCTTCAAAAAGACAAGCAGCAATATAAGCTTTAAAGCATGAAAAGTTCTAAGACCCAGACTTTTAACGTTTCAAAAACTCGGGCACTTGGAAACTTAATTTAAAAATCAGAAACATTTCCCAAATGAGGAAACTTCATGTGATACTTAATGAAGAGTTTCGGAAACTTTGTGACTTACATACAAACATTTCTATATGTCCCCGAGTTGATTACCCGACTTATGATCCTCCCATGACCCAACTCACGTGCTCAAGTTACATTTTTTTTCCAAATTCGCCGAAAAAATCGCGAGAAAGGGTATTTTTTGCTCTCCCGATACCGTGTTTTAGCTTTTTAGCTATCTTCAACTGTGTAGTAGTCTTCCTTTGATCTAGGAACAACATGTAAACTTTTAGGCTAATATTTTTCTGGGACCCCGAAACTCCAAAAGTTTGACTTATAACCTTCAATTTTTGCTCTTGCTAACCTTAGGATGACCTACGATCGTAGTTAACCTCTAAAAACTTGTTATGTTTTCGTTTTAGAGAATTTCGAAAATTGTGAATTATAACCTTTGTTTTCGGCTTTCGGAGGGATGTCATGGGCTATGTCTTGTTTTCACCCTATCTTTTTACAACGTGTAGCAAGTGACCCTAGGAAGCCCCCTCCTCTATTTCAACCTCAAAAAAAAAAAATTGTTATCTTCCCTCTTTAAACAAATTTCGAAGTAAGCACACAAATACATATATAATGCAAAGATATCATTTAACATGCCAAATTGTTGAGCCATAACCCAAATATACTAAAAATATACTCTTTAACATGTACTTTGTCTCACCGACATCAAGGATGGTGTTTCTTTTTTTAAGTTTTTCTCTATTCTTAGATCCTTGTTCCTAAACACAATTGTGTTAGTACTTGATAAGGAAAAAAAGCATCAAATTATATATCATCACGTTTGTATTGATGAGTACTTTCGGAATATTTAATTTGTATTATTCATTTCAATATGAAATAAGAGACACCCCGAAAAAGAGTATAGTAATTGCTTTAGTTATAAGATTAACTCAAAAAGAGTACAGCTGGCTTACTCTTAATATGCATTTAGACTTTGTAGCTGGGTCATTCTGACAAATTCATATGAGAATCAACTCCTTTATATTAAAACGTAATGTACATCATGATAAGCCGACATGTGGCGCTTCTATGTAATGATGACATGACGCCACTGTACATTTACAGCATTTCACCATGACAACTTTTTATTAACCAATAACCTTTACCAAATTTAATTGCATAATAAGTTTACAAATTAATAATATTAAAACTGAAATAAGTTAGGCTCAAAGTCACAACACGAACAAATTACGGAGTAGTTAATATGGATATTGACATATTGACAAATTAGTTGATAAGAGACCTTTCCCTCTTTTTTTTTTTCTTTTTTTTTTTGGTTGAGAACAAACCTTTCATTTTCTTCTATTTTCACATAAATGTACACACTGAAAAACTGCAAGTGATAATTTACTCACATTATCATTGAAATAATGACATCCCTCAAAATTCCCTGTAATTAGTTTCATTTGCTACCGATTTGCCTCATCCATTCACTATCTCTCCAATTTCTTATGTAACATATGCATTAATATCTTATTACACTTTGTACGAACATTTATATACTTATTTGACCATATGTTATGAAAAATTTAGACGACAACTCAAAATCAAAACCATCATTATCCGGGGCTACGCCCGGGCAACAAAATTAGAAAAACTTAAAATAGATGCAGAAAAAGAATGTACTATATGTACGGATGGTTGGTAAATAAATCCTAAAAACTGTGAAGCAGTGAATCTTACCGGTGGTCATAGACGAAATTCTTTCCTTTAAAAAAACCACCATCTGGAAATTGTTCCAAATAACGTTGAATTCCACCAAACAACTGCAATCAAAATGGATTTAATGATTAACAATGTTGCCTCATCGAACACAAAGTACACGTAATGAATACACAAGAGGGTGACCAGGAAGAGAACACCTATATGAATACAAACATTTATGTTCAGATGAACCTGTTGAATGGATAAATATATTGAAGTAATATTTTATACTATTCAAGAATAATTTTAGCATTAGATGGACATTAATATTTATTATTAGATAGCTAGACTTTTGCCACCATCATACAATGAGTATGGTGTATATATTGAAGTAATATTTTATACTATTCGAGAATAATTTTAACATTAGATGGACATTAATATTTATTATTAGATAGCTAGACTTTTGCCACCATCATACAATGAGTATGGTGTATATGCTAAGTTGGATGTGTGGGCATACAAGAAAAGATAAAATAAAGAATGATGTTATTAGCAAGAAGGTAGGGATAGCATCTATTGAGGATTGATAAAGGAAAATCGTTTAAGATGGTTTTGACATATAAGTCGGTGACCGAGTAATGCATTGTTAAGGAGGTTGAAAGAGTGGCAACAAGATGGACAAAAGAGAGGTATAGGAAGACTTAAACAAACTTGGATGAAGGTACTTAGTGGAGAATTGTGGTTATTGGAGCTTGAAGAGAACTTAGCGCGCTGTTAAACGTAGAAAAATGGAGAGAGAGGATATCCACAAATGACCTTTGCAATTTCTTATTGATTCATGTCTAGCCGACCCCTTTATTTGGATGGAAGGAGATGGGAGAAAAAGGAGAAGGAAGAGAAAGGAAAAGGGACAAACCCCCTTGTTTGGATACGTGTTTAGGAGAAGCCGAGAAGGAAAGGGAGGGAGAAGGAGGGATCCATTTTTCCTCCTTGAATAAACAATATCCCTCCAAAGTGGAAAGGTTCGGGGAAAAATGGAACTTCACTTTCCTCCTCCCCTTCCTTCCCCTATCATTACTCCCATTTCCCTTCCTTTTCTTACCCTTCTCCGTTATTATCCAAACATGGTGTAAAGCTTTGTTGTTGTAAACGGATACCAAAATTATCTACATGGTTATTAGCATTCATAACTAATTTCACCCAAAAAAATTAATAATAAATAAATAAAAATAATAATACTAAAAATAATAATTAATTTCAGTCGTCAAAGAGCATTTCATATATACCTACCTGAAATACATTCTCAAAGCCAGCACCTTTTGACCTTATGTAAGCAGATGCCATCTCACACCTTATGCCTCCAGTACAATACCTGCAAAGCAAATCAACATGTAAGAGTACAAACAAAACAAAGATGGGAACACTTCTGCTCAGATAGCATGAATAGGACATCGAACAGCACATTATATTAAGTAGGTTAGAGGCACGCTTATGAAATAACATGATAAAAAGTCTCAAAAGGTCCACCATGAACCCAGTATAAAGGGCAGAAACAGTATTACTCATGGCTTTATGTGAAGCAAGGTGTGAAATTTTCAAAGACTGCTGTCAATATTATAATATTTCATCATATGTAAGCCAGTAACTAAGTGAACTCAATTAGCATCGCAGAATCAGCTGCACAGGCTTCAAGTGTTAAGCGAACTATTGGATGAAGCGTGATATGGTTAGACAATTAACCACCAACAATTCAAATTTCACATCTTTCGGGCTTTTAGCTTTAAAGATAGATCAAACACATTTAGATAGGGTAAAAAAGGTTTTTTCTTATGATGCAGGAGCCCAATCAATTGCAATAAGCTTGAATCTTGCTGGCAATACCAAAGAGGTCATTTACACATATATGAGAAAAGATAAACGTTTAATCTTCAGAAAGTCAGAAACCAAGTTCAGAAGTAAAGTGATGTTTAATTCTTTAAAAAGCTAGCAACCTTCATTACATTGTGACATCCAATTTGGCCCTTCATGACCTTTGGGTACTGTGCTATATGTCCTGATCTACCATGACCCTCAACCTAGAAGTAGAATCTAACAAATGAAGCTTATCCGTCAAACTTACATGAGAACGCAATTGCCACGCAGCTTCTCCGCATTATTGTCTATCCAGGTGGGTAGATCACTATACTGCCTAGTAGCTGGATCCAAAGTCTCAACTTCCGGAGTTTCAAACTTCCCTATTCTTGTCTCATACAGGTTCCTTGCATCCAGAAGAACAAGCTTTTTAAAATCGATCGGTGACTCCTCTTTCAGAGAATCTCCTTCCAAACACATAAAAGTAAAGCAAAACGGCAACTAAGTATCAATCCAGACCATTGCCAAAAAAACTCCAACGATGATGATAAATAATACAATTCCAAAGATTAATTCCATCAATTTCTTAAAATTAACATGAGCCAAATAGCCAATCCTTTTATACATGAATTCAAGCAACACTTGTGAAAAAAAAAACTATAAAGTCCATCCTCCGGCGAAATCTTTAACACCTAAAAAGAACTCTACATTGACAAATCCTATACTTCATGAAAATTATTTATCATTATCTCCTCAAAGAAGCACCTAGTTGGCATCAAACTTAACGTTTAGGGAACGAACCCGTTGTGAATGCAATTTCATTGTATCTCAACAAAAACAGGTTTCAAACTACAGCTACAAAGACACACAATCATCACTTGAAAATACCAAAATGAACGAGAATTTCCGAGTTTCTAACATTGATAAATCAAACTTTTCACATCAAATTGCATTTCGGCGTAAATAAGAGCAAAATGAACAATTCATCAAACAAAAAACATAAATAAAATAACAAAATCAAAACAAAAAATGATAAAATACCAGAATTCTGAAGAACAGAATGAAACTGAAGAGCAGAAAGATGAGTTCCAGCAAATTCAATCGAAGGAGTCTTAACCAAAGGACTCGACGAAAGCGTAACCAACTCCTTAACAATGCGAACAGATAAAGAGGTAAAACCGCATTCTTTCGCAACCTCCATACTCAAAGGTTCATCACAGGAAGCAAGCTTGAAATCTGTGTCTTCGAAAAGTTCGCCATAGTTTTCGAGGAGTGAATCGATGTGGTTGTGGAGGAGACAGATTTTTCCGCCGATGGTGACGTTGACGCCTTGGGGAGCGAGTCGAACTCGGCCGAGTAAGCCGAGTGAGGTGCAGTTGGTGGTGTAGAAGGTGGAGAGTTGGTTTAGGTCGTTAATGGCGGAGGAAGTGTAGTTGTAATAGAGTAGGACTCCTTGTTTACCGGAGGTTTTGAGATCGTCCGCCATTGATGAGGTTGTTTTGAGGTGGTTCTATGGCGGCGATTGACGAGAGTTGGGAGAATTTGATAATATAGAATTGGAATAGAAAGATGAATGTTGGGTCCGTGACCAATTGTTGTAAATGCGTAAAACATTAGGGGTAAAATCGTCAATTTCAATTAAATGCATGGAACACTGTTGTAGACTTGTAATCTTGTGTCGAATCATGGATTATATCCATTAAATCACTCTCACATGGTATTTTGGTAAATACATAGTAATAAAAAAATTTTTTTTACCAAACTACCACTTAAAGTACATCTAAAAAGTCGACTTTACCCTTGAACTTTTAATATATTACCTGAAAATGTCATTGTAATATGTAAAATTGCATATCACAGTGATTAATTGGCCAGCCCTCGATCGAAATATGTCACCGTTGAATCAACTAGTTATATAGGCTAAGTCGTTGCGACTGAGGGGGAAAAGGTCTTCGAAAACCCTACCCTTAAGACTTTAACGGGGGTTCGAAGCTTTTCAATCATAAGTAAAGTAAATTAGCATTCACTTGTTGCCGTGTAAAAAATCTACGGAAAACAATATGTATAGTCGAGTTTAACCTTAAACAATTTCATTTTTGTTTTGTATGCAGATGATAATTGAAACTATGTTTTCTAATGGTGACCAATGAGTTACAAAATTAACACTAGAAAGTGCTAAGTCTTTTAAGTCATCTTCCTCTTTCAACAGGTTAATTTGCCAAATTGACACTTTCCATTGCACCTAGCTAAATTGATTCCATTACACCCAGCTGGGGGGTTCAAAGCTTTTAAGTCATCTTGCTTTTACAAAATTGATTGATTTCATGTATGATTTGAACTTATTTTTAAGGGGATTAATGATTTGAACTTATCTTTTGCAATTCACACACTTTCCATTACACCTAGCTAATGTAAACTTGATTTAAACCAATTTAGATCTCTAGCCTAGCCACACAAACCCCCTTTCAAATAAAATAATAGGTGCGGAGTAGTATAAATTGAGATATAAAGAAAATTCTCCTGGCTCAGCCACCAACCTGAATCCAAAGAATTCAAGGTGCCAAACATGGCAAGAAACTTGTGCCTACACTTGTGCAGCTAAATACAAGTTATGAGTATAACATAAAATTTCCTGTGAGAAGCAGAAACACAAAATAAAGTAGAGCCATAAATTCATAGAACAATGAGCCCTAAGAGCAAGACCAAAACACTGGCTCTAAGGGGACTAAAATTGCAAACAAGGCTTCCAAAATTCAGTCGGGCGATTTGGGGTGTGGGGAAGAGGCCTAAAAAACAAGGACAGACTAAACCACCAAAAGGCAAAAGCTCCCATTTCACACGAACTTGAAACCACCAGCTGGTATGTTGGGTTGAGTTGCACCAAAATTGAAGCCCTGTTGGTTCATAGCTGTGCCATCTTGAACATTCTGCTCCTCGTCTTCCTCTGCCCAGTACTTCTCCAAGACTTTTACAGCCTTCTCATAAATGTCATGATTATCATGAGTCTGCAAGTTCTCAATCTTGTCCAATCCTTCACATTCATCAATCATTTGAGCATAAATATTTACTCCGTTATTCATTCCCATTTCCTTGTCAGCCTCTCCAACCTTTAGTATGTTTTCAAGTCCCTCAAGGCAAACAGTAACAATTCGTGGGTCTGGGCATATTAGAAGGTCACAGAGAGGTTTGATACAACCTTGACTGACCAAAAACCTGCAGACATGAAATTCAGAGACAATGAAAACTATAGTACAATAACAGAAAAAGATTACTTGCAAGTCGAATAGTTTTTTTTAAAATAGATTCAATGTGCATCTCGAAGGTTCGGTGACACCCGGTAGCAGCGGCGGCCGAGGCATCGCCGGAGGGTTCGACGATATTACTCCCATGTCTTCATGAGACTCTAAAGATTCCATATTTTCATGACATAAATTGCCTGCGGAATTGATTATATATAACATCATATTGGAACACACTTCACATTTTCCGGTGGCAGAAAAGTGAAGTGTATTTTTTCTTCTATAACTCAACATTTTGGAGGAACTTGGACTTCTTTTTTGATTAATGGGAGCTAAATGGACATATCAACAAGGAACAATCCTCAATTACAATTCAGTAATTCACACAACAACTAAGAAAGATTATCACAACAGTAATATTGCAAGAGGGGCTGGAAGCAAAGACTGCTATTAAGGTACTTGATATTTGGCTCTGTTTAGGGGGGAAAAAACTGTCTGGAAAAGGCGAGAAGATGTATAAAAAGAAGTATAGAGCATATATATAGTAACAGAATTCCAGGTAATTAAAATTGACGTGACACATTTTGCCAATCAGAAGAGAGCGGGAAACTCGATATCTTTTTTATAGTCAAGCAACTAAATTTAGATCTAAGCATTGAGCAAAAATGATCAGCTAACAGCCTAGGATCACAAATCCAAAGTATCAACCCCTACAATCAAAGAAGAAACCCAAATGGTATAGGTGTCATTTGTCCATACTTAGCAGTGTCAAAACATGGAGGATAGAGAAGAGTGCTGGAAGAGCTCCGATTACGATAAGAGTAAAGGATTTGTATCTCCCAGCCCAAACTATCCCCTGGCTCAGACCTATTAGGCCATTTTAGTAGGCAAGCAAAGTTAATCTCTTTCACTAAATTCATGAAAATTGGTATTTTCATCATAAAGTCCTAAGGAAAAAGCGAAGCCACAAAACCATTCAACAATACACAAATTTCATATAAAAAAGAAAAAAAAAACAAATTAATTCAAGTATATATCATACTATCATGTACAACATACCGTATCTGATCATGAGAACCCCCGGACGTTGCATTTGAGATTGCCCATGCAGCCTCCTTCTTGATGTCAAACTCCGCATTCTGGAGTAATTGCACAAGCGGTAGGACAATACCAGCCTCAATCACAGCCTAGGAAAGCAACTCAAAATGTCAGAAAAATGACACTACAGCGCAGATGCGTATGGAGTATCTTTCACCCTGGCTTACATACCCACCCAAAATTCTTAGCACGCTACAGTACACACAAATTCCCCCAAACCCTAGACTCAGCATGTGCTCAGAATTGGAAAGGCAAGCAAATGTATATAAAAAAAATAATAATTGAAAAAAAAACGAAGAAGGTAACAACCAGTGCCCCGTATTATAAAAAAGAAGAAAAGAGATGCTGCTCCAGCATAAAAGAACCTACTCTAGTAAAACATCAGTAAGATATTAGCACGTGTTTGAAGAAGTGAGGAAGACCCAATGCTGGCAATGGTTACTTGGTAAGCATAATTATCAAAGGGCAACAAAAGTATTTGTTGAAACAAGGGCCAAAATTTAAGCAAAAACAAACCAATACCTGAATTTGAGCCTTATTTCCAGCAGTTATATTTGATATGGTCCAACAAGCTTCCTTTTTGATGCTCTTCTTGTGATTTTGAGTGAGAAGTTGGTGAAGACAAGGAAGAACATTGTTGTCTAATACAAACTGTAAAGCCCAAGAAACATGTCAGGTCAAGACAGTTTGAGCAGAATATAAAAGACTAGCAAAGAAATATGAAAGAGGAAAAAAAATATATCAAGTATCTTCTGCACAAACTAGACTAGACCAATTTATTTTGCCACTGCCTTTTGAATCCCGACTGTCATATGCCACATGGCATCATCCCAAAAGTAAATTTAAAAAAAAAGTATTAATTCCCTAAGACAAAGTAGCTAAACTAACTTCCATAAGACGGACCTACTAAGCTGAAGCTAAAATATGATAGAAAAAAAGAGACAGATTACCAACCACAAGCACTAAAATCAGTACCTGGGTTTGGGTATCATCTCCTGTGACAATATTCCCAACTGTTCGGAGAGCAGGAATGAGAACTGTCGGCGAAGGATGACTAGATGGAAGACAGATTAAATTAGTCACAACACTCATGATAGAATGTTTATTTGAATAACTAATTAACAAAACTAGAATGCCATTTATAAAAAGGGTGAAAACGAATGAAAACAACTTACATAGAAAAATAGTGATAACATTAAGGGTCTATAAAAAATAGAGATAGCATGTGTAAGAACATACAGAAGAAGTTGCATGAGCCGTGGGCATACTCCAGCCTCAATAACAGCCTGAATTTTGTCGTTGGGGCCATCAGACAAATAAGAAAGGGCCCAGCAGGCATCTGTTAAAACTTCTTCATCATTAAGATGAATAAGGTGTTGGAGAACTGGCAACGCAGGTTTAACCTGCGAAATTTAAAGCGCATCATATTAATACAAGGTCTGTCACACAAATTTATATGTTTATATAAGACCATTCTAGCTACAATAACAAAAACCTGCTCAAAAGGTGCTGGCGGCTTTCCACGACAAAAATTGGATAGAGTCCAAGTAGCATTCCTCAGCATTGAAAGTTTGGAGTTCTCATTCAGCTGCGATAGCAATGGCACTAATGCACCATGACTCAGCACAAGATCCCTACAGTTTGGAGAGTCACCAGCAACATTTCCCAAAGCCCAAACTGCCTGCACATCAAATTATAATAAGAATCTGTGAGTTCTTACATTTCAAGACATCATGAGACATTGACAATTTACAGAATCAGCAAAACTCAAACAGAAATGGAGAATTGAAGAGAAAGGAATTCATTTAACAAGATCATAAGGAACTACTTGAAGCATGTTTTCAATTCCATAAAAGAAAAATGAGGAAGAAAAGGCATATCAAGAAAGAAACAAGTATGAGTACAAAGACATCATTAACAACTTCAGTTTCACATACACCATAAGAAAAGAAATGAAAGACCTGCCTGTAACAATAATTGTTTCAAGACTCAACCAAAAAATGTGAACAACTTGGAAAGTGATACTCCCTCCGTATTTTTTAAGTTGCTATAATTTCCTTAAATAAAGGTCTATTAATTAGCTGCTACATTTCCTGATTTCCCTCTATTCCATTTACTCTACCCTTGATTGTTTAACCTTTTTGTTCTACTTATTTTACCCTATTTTATGTCATCTACTGAACAATTACTCATTTTTTGGAGTACCTGCCATTGAATTACATTTTACTTGGTTTATGTTCAATTGTACTAGGTAGAAACTAAAAAAATATTGAGGGAGTACAAAATTTACCTGCTCCCGGACATCATCACTGGCAGATGCTAGGAGATGAACAAACTTTGCAACAGCACCATGGTCAATCACAACTCTTGTGTGCTCTGAAGTGCCAGATGCCACATTTGTCAGAGCCCATGCTGCCTCAAACTGTAGATATATAAACAGTAAAGTTTCTTAAAGGCAACCTATATATAATACTATTTAAATTCAGATAGCTCAATTGACTACGAGTCCTCACCTGAAGTTGAGGGAGATCATGCCTATCAAGAAATTCCACAAATTTAGGAACAACGCCAGCTTTAATTACTTCATCAATTGGGGGGCAGCGTTCTACACAAGAATGCAACACATATTATTGAATGAATGTTTTATAACAACAGCCTACATCAGGGAGGTGAGCTCATACATACCAATGGACAATAGCTTCCTAAATTGAGTAGTTGCCTCTAATTGAACGGCAGGGTCAGCAGACGCAACCCCTTGCACCATAATAGGGATGCTTTCCAACTGTTACATATCGTCAAGATTATGTGATAGAATACTAGAACGAATTAAGATTACCTAAAAGTATGTTGTCAAACATTTAAGCCTATGCAATCAAACTCAAAGAAAAACAAAGCATGAAGGGAGGCAATATACATAAGTAACAATGCCCTTAAACTACAACTTTCGAACATCTTATCGACAAATGCAGGAATGGCAAGCAAAGTTCCGAATAGAACCTTAAGCGCTTCCTACACAACAATCAAGAAAATATATTATATTCTTTGTTAAATAAACTAGGACTACAAATTCCCTTAGTTTTTTTCTACCAAAGTGCACCACAAGCTAAGAGATCCAAGTTGCACACTTCAGTAATCCATTTTTTCTACAAGAACAGAAACATCGTTGAACACAACTTGCAGAACTAAAAAGATATCAAATAAAGAAAATCCTCTAATGGGCAGAAAGGTAAGAAATGACCTATGATACCTTCATTTAAGAGAGTAATAGTAATAACCACTCACCCGAAAAAAATTGTTTCTTTTAAGCTTTGGTGGAATAAATACCTTTATTCCTAGCAAACTAAAGAAACATAAGCCTCCAATGTTAAACCCAAAGAATCAAATAGTAC
Source organism: Suaeda aralocaspica (assembly GCA_016808085.1). Classification (NCBI taxonomy): domain Eukaryota; kingdom Viridiplantae; phylum Streptophyta; class Magnoliopsida; order Caryophyllales; family Amaranthaceae; genus Suaeda; species Suaeda aralocaspica. Next base: position 3,335,018 of record PYUH01003976.1, read on the forward strand.
TTCTTTATTTCTTTTTGAGGCGAAACCCGCTAAAATTTTTTTGACATATAGATGATTCACACTCCACTTGACTATTGATAGCCTGTATCTTATCCATCTATGAGAACTTATTACATCTCACCACATTAAATGTAGTTTTTTTTTTCAAACCTATATAAGATTGAAGAGCAAGGTTTATTTTACTTCAAACAAACTTATGCAAACATCAGATAAACGATTCTCCACTTGCTCGAAAGCCATTACTTTGAAAATTATGGACTAAATCACAATAATTCACTAGATTGTCATCTTGCATAAGGTTAAGAGCTAAAAGGTGAAATAGACATTGTATCTTGATCATTGCCAAGTACATCTCATAAGATGTTTGACAAAAACTATTTCTTCCGTAGTTCCATCAGTTTCAAGCTGCATGCATGAAGAGAAAAAATTTAAACCAAGGGACCAAGAAGAGGGTTAACTTGAAGTTGCAAAGTTCCAATCCTCATACCATCACCCCTAAAGCAAACAAATAACCAACTTCCACCATGTTACTCGGACTCTTCATTCCAACCAACCAAGGCCCGATAAACAATAGGTGGACATAATACCATACCCAATCACTTTGAATCAAACCAAAAGCAGAATAAAACTCCTCCAAAAAAAATCTAGATGCTAGTGCCTCAAACCCAATCCTAGCCCCAAAATTCAAGTAACATAACTCAACCTCTTAGAACCCAAAATCCTCCATCCAACACAATTCCCAAACTATTCATCATAAACATTCAAACTCACCCCTTACTTCCCCATTATAAGACAGATAAACCAGTAACTTCATATGTTTCAACATATTAACAGCAATACTAAAAATTGATCGTCCGCAAACATAAATAAATGCCTGCAAAAACCCATATATTAATTCTGAGTTTTGCAATAATTTCATAGTTCCCAGCTTCTAAAATTCAGGATTCTCAATAACCTGAAAGATATATCACTATATCCATAATCAAAACCGCAAAACCAAATATACACTTGGCAGAAGCTACATAATGCATCAGAGAGGCCAGAAGAAAAATAACTTTAAAACACAACTCGGCACTCAACGCACCGCAAACCACCGCCGGTCCTCCCTATAAGACAAACAGAAAGCTAACTCTTACTATTTCCTCCAAAACTTCTTTCCAACACAATATAGGCGGACATGATCCCACACCCAAAAACTACAAATCAAACCAAAATCAGACAAAACTCCTCCAAATTAGATACCGGTACCTCATACCAAACCCTTGTCTCAATAACTCCACCGCTTTGAACCCGAAAACCTCCATCCAACACAATTCTCCTGAATTCCACAACCCCTCACAACCCAATAACACCCAAAACTTCCAAATCTAATCTTCAACATCAATCAATCCTCTTACCACAAACAACGCACACCAATCAACCTTCTAACCACAATTCCAACCTAAAAAAAAAACATTAAAACAACAAAAACCCCCAAAACACCAAAAACCTAAACCTAAACCTAATCCCTAAAACCTAAATCCCACAAATTACCCACAACACAAAAGCTAAATAAAAACCCACAAATCAAAAGATCGGCACAAGAAAAAAACGAATCGAAAACAACAATAAAAAAGACAATTAAAAAAATACCCAAAAACGCAAATTCAAATAAAAAAGGTTACCTTTTTCTCAATATTCTGAGAAACATCATTAACAAGAGGTTGAGGTTGAGATTGAAGGACCATACCCTCCCTACGTTTCTTCAAAAGATTATCTTCCCTCTTATTCTTCCTGATCTCAACCAAATTATCCTCCCTACGACGGCGAGCTTCATCGGCATCAACCCCAATTTTGTACGACTTCTTCCTTACCTCGGTTCTCGAATTGGGTCGCAAAGACATTGTTGATTTGATGGGAGGAAGTTCTGGGGTCGAAGGGTGCACACAAGGTGTTCGACGAAATGAATGAATGAAAAATCAAAAAAAAAAAAAGGAAGGACGAAAAAAAGGAGTTGCAGAAGAATGAGGGGAGAAAATGGGGAGACGGGAAACAAAAGAGGAGAGGTTGTGAATGTAACGAGGGAGGAAGTGGGAAAAAGGAAGTGAGATTGATGTTTACTAAATAAAATAAATAAATACATACATAAAATTACTACAGTATTTTTTTTTGGGGGGGGGGGGGGAAT
>PYUH01003976.1:3338395-3366694 GCA_016808085.1 Suaeda aralocaspica
GGGGGGGGGGGGGGAATTGGGCGGGTTTGGGTTTGGGTTGAGATTCGGGTTAAAGGGTCTGTTTATAGACAGTTTGTTTTGATTTTCAAATTTTGGGGGTTTATAAGAATTTAATGATTTTGCTTGATTTGTTTCGGTTTAGAGCCCAATTTTTTATTTTGATTTTGATTTGTCTAGGTTCTTTGGTTATGCACTTATGTATATGGGATGGTGTAAATGAGTGAGACGGGTTGGATCGAGTGGAGTATGAATTTGTATATTTTATTTAGATGACTCTTAGAAGAGTATGAGTATGAATATTTTATTCGGATGAGCAATGAGGAAAATTTAGTTATACATTGTTTTTAATTTACACTATAATACACATGTATATATAGCAATGCATAAAATGTCAAAATTAGATAATTTCAATACAAGAGTATTGTTTAGTAATGAACCAATCAAGGATTCAAGAGTATTGTTTTTTTGATACTAAACTAACACTTATGAAGTATTTTCATTCATTAAAGATAAAATGGTTTTTTTGAAACTCAATCCTTAATCCCCCCCCCCCTCTTTAGATATAGATTTTGAGACAACTCATAGTTTTATCCATATCTAGTTATCTACATCCTTCTTCTAATCCCTATTACTTAAAACAAACATTACATTTGTCATTTTTTAAAAATAAAATGTATTTTCCTTATCTTTCCTCTTTTACAGAAAAGTATGAAACGTTTTCGAATTACCCTTTTCATTACAATTTGTTTGTTGTGGGCTACAACAAATAGAATACGTTTCCTTTTGAAAACTAAATCAATTACTTTGTTACCCCTAAATAATTTATGCAAACAATTACCTTTATTTCAATTTCATGGCTACTCACAATTTCTCTCCCTTCGATCTCATAAAGAAAGGGGTCAATTAGAATATAAATAATCTCTTTATTCTTCTTTGCATATAATAATCTTTATGTTATTTTTTTTTGTTGATTATACGTTCAACCATTCGCTTTTATGAATGCATTGCCACTATTCAGCTATTTTTGTGTTAATTTTCTTTTGGTAAACTGGGATGGCAACCTTCAATTTTCTGGCAATTGTTAGTCTTTCTATTATTCCTCACATCATCTTTGGATTACTGATTAATTAATGTTTGTATATAGATTTGTATGTAGATTTTGATTGGTGAATTTTTTAATTTTTTTTAATTCTTGATTTACTAAAACCCACTTAAAATAAATTGTTTTTTTTGCTTTATTTTTTTAACTTTCAGTTATCCTTCAATTTATCAATACTTACCTATAATTAATTGGATTCTCAATCATTGCAATCGTTTATGTTTCTTTATCGATTCCAAACAAACAGTAATTATTGTAAAACTACTATAATGGGCTCAATTAGAAAAATAAAATACTTCTACAATAATTATTGTAAATTTTTTTGTTAGATATAATTGAAGGGATTTAGCATTTAGTTACCACCACAACTACACTTCACCACCGCTGATGCCACAACAACTATCGCTACCACAAACTGTAACAAAAATATAAGATTTAATTGACAAAAATGTAACGACGAAGATATCTAATACATAATCAAAATTTAATAGGAATATACGATGCATTTTTTTAAAAACTTTAGCGATACATCAATTGAAAATGATGATCAAATTAATCATAACTCTTAATTTTAAAAGATAACTATCTTCTAAATTAATTACCAAAATAAAAAAAATATAATTAATTTAACAATCTTTAACTTTGTCGATTTATTTTATAGATGAAGCACCGAAAAAGGACACCGTAAGGCCGTAACCCAATTAATCTCAAAGTATCCCGTTAAAAAGTCAGAAAAAAAAAAAAAATAAAATAAAAAACCCAACACCAAAACACAACCACAACCAAGAATCACGTGTAAGAAGCAAACATACCAAACTCACAACACAAAGTCACAAACAACAACAATTCCTGAATTCCCCCTTCACTCTCACTCTCTAGTCGCAAGAACATCAACAACAAACACTTGCCAATAAAATAATAAAATCTAATCATTTAATTAGTATTTAAAGTGACAGATGGCATTCGAGTGGCTGTCGGCGTCGGCGACTGCCAGGTGGCTAGGCGACGGAATATCATACTTGACGACGTCATCTTCGTACCGTACAAGATGGTGGTGGTGGGACCTACAGAACTTAATGAGGTGGTCAGTCAACTTTTCTATAGTTGACGATCTTTTATGGTCTGTCATCACCGCTTTTGAGTCTGTCGTTTTGGTTTCTATGCTCTGCTTCTTCTTCCTCTTTTGCGGCTGTAATTTCTAGTTTCTTTTTTTTTTTTTTTTTAATTATTATTGTTTTGTTTCGGAGGTGTTTACAGGAGAAAGCAAGGGTTTTGCTGGTATCGTCTCAAGGGTAACTTTGACATTTCACTATTGTTTTTTTTTTCATTTTATTAAAAGGTTAAGCTTTTTTGGATCATTATGGGGATTAGGAATATTCCTATATAATTATTCTCTTTTAATTACGCTGATTATCTTCCTAATTAGAGTGCTTTTTTCCTTTTTCTCTTATGTTAATTAGCAGTTCTCTCTTGGGATAGAGAGATTGTACATTTTATGAACTGAATATATTATGGTTTTTGTAATATTATAATGTATGCAACTATGGACTGTTTTTGACTTTATTTATAAAGTTGCTACTTTGAATTGAGAAAGTGAATTGCCTGTTTATATTGCATATTAACAGGAGTTTATAGTTTAAAACTAATAATATGAGCATTAGCACTTTAGCAGTTTTACTTTTTCATTGCCAATTAAAGTGCAGATAATGTTGTAAGAACTGGAATTATGATGAGGTTACAATGTTGAATTGTTGATTATTCATGTGATTACATTGATTAGCGGATAAACCCAATCACAATGCAAGCTTAAACTGACAGTTGATGTCGGATAGTTTATATAATCTATATTCGATGTAATGAACCACTAGCATTCTACAACGTGTATGAGCTAAAGAAGATTATGGGTTATTGACAATTTGACACTTGTGGATTGAACAAATAACTGAAAGAGAAGACACTTGGTGGAATTCAGTCAATCATTTTTATCAGTGAATAACATGATGATAAATCAGAGTTGTTGGAAACTTGGAATCATTCAAGATGCACTTCTGATTATTCTTACTAACTACTTTCGAATTTCGAAATCATATTCTGCCCCAATTCTAAATGTATGTAATGTTATTAGATAATTTTTTTGCATCTTCGAATCTTCAAATTATGCGTAAATATTATCATCAATCAACTTACATGGCTACGATTTCTAAGAGAATCAAACAATAATCTTTAATCAATTTATAAAGGCGACAATATGTCATAGTTCTTACTTGGAGCAATGTAAATCCAATAGTTGTATATTTTAAAAGTTTTTAGCTACTAGTTTGGCCATTAGTAATAACTATAATAATAATTTTTTTATAATTAATGTTACATTGTATGGGGTATTAACTTCTTTTGAAGCTCAACTAAATGCATGCGATACTTCAAGTGGAATATATAAGTTGAAAATTGGTGGTGGTTTCCACACTCCTCTCTCTTACATAAATAGCAACATTGATCAGTATTCATGCGAAAGGAAGGAGACTGCATAAATAATATGAGGAATGCAGAAATATATACCCGTTAAAAATGAATGAATTAACAAACCCATATTTCCAGCTATGATACAAAATGGTACAGTTCCTTATTATGTTTCACAAGCCAGGTAGCCAAGGTAAGGTGATAAAAAACGATCCAAATATCCTCTAAAAATCGAGAGGAAAAACTATAATCAAATAAGTCCGATTTTTCATTCTTATCTTTTACAAATTTACTATTATACGAGTATCTTATACGCAGCACTGAATGTAGTATACGCATTTGGTGACACAACAATGTCCATTTTAGCTTCTCGACTTTTATTGACCCAAATGAGCAAATGAATCAGCGGCCCAATCCAATTCCCTCTTCACCAATACGGGCTCCACAAACAGGATTTAAATAATTAGCCATTATGCATTTATGATATGTACTGACCTTAACAAAACAAAACCATTACCAATGAACTATTATTGCATAAATGCTTAAAAAAAGCCCATGGGCCCATAACAGATGAACAGGATCATGTGTTTGATTATTATTATTAATTTATTGTATTTTTTAGGAATTTAGGACAAACGATGAAAATTGATCATTAAGATTTCATGGAATTAGGGAAAAAAACTTTAACCAATTTAGCTATTGCCTACTCATATAAATGTACAAAAACTTATATAAGCCGGTTTTATTTGGTAAGACCACTAGATAATTACACAAAAGAAAAATATATTAATCAAATCAGTAAACCAAATAGTTAAAGAAAATTTACAAAATGTTGATAGTCTTACGGTGACATGTTACTTATTTTTTGATTTGATTTTTTTTATTTACTAGTATGATGAATTGAATTGGAAGTTACTTTTTCAAGCAAAATACTGTTACTCTTATGAATAAATAGGATTACATGTATAAATGAGAACGATCACACCAGATAACTGACTGCACAAAAAACTTGCACTTCAAATATATAGATGTATGATGTAAAAATATACTATAACTATTTTGATATTGTTTAAACAAAGTTTAAAGTGATATAATAAACAACTGTTCGCTTTTACCCATTGCTTTAACTATATGTACGTTTCACCTCCAATTCCTAATTAGAGTTAGCTTTAAACTTTGTCATGTGATTGATATAAAAGCATCTCCAATTGTAAGCTACAAAATATTGTACCTTGTAAAACCGCATCAAATTTTCAAGCCATACATCTTATTTTTTAGCTACAAATTGCTCCGATGGTGAGCTACATTATTTGTAGCTTGTGTAGTATAATTTTTTAATAAATACAAAATAAAAGCTTTAATTTTTTTTCAAGCCGATTTGCTTGTTAGAGCTACGTCGATCTTATTTGTAACCTGTACTGTATAATTTTTCACCTCAAAAAAAAAATAAAATAAAATAAAAGCTTTAAATTTTTTTCAAGCTGATTTGCTTGTTAGAGCTACATCTACTTGCAAGTATGTTAATATTTTTTTTTTCTCGAATAGTTAAGCTACATCTACAATTGTTGCAAGCATGTACTTAATGTAAATCATTGAGAATGCTCTAACGATTAGCAAAGATATTTATGTACAATAGGAAAAATTTTGATCCCACATAGAATACTGTATACTCCATAATATTTTAACATATATATTTAAAGACACTGGTCCATTTCGATCTTTGAATGGTTTTTTTTATTAGGATCCTTTTATTTTTACTTAAAATGTCATATTATAAACATTAATAATATTTTATTTTTAGTGCTCAAGCACCTCGCCATCATTTCTGATAATTATTACGATTGGTAGTAACGTATCTAAAATAACCTCTTAACCGATGGTATAGTATAAATTATTGCGTGAACCCCCGCCCATACTCAATCTTATTCACTAAATTATGAATATAAATTAATCACCCATAATTGAACCTTTAAACGATAATCACCCAAATAAAAGCCTAATAAGTATGCAACACTACATGCAATTGTACAAGCCTTGGCTTGCATACAATCCTATTTCAACAATTAGCTAGATACCCAATACACCACTATAAATCTATAATTAGTTGCCCACTTGTTATGTCCCGAATTTAGGCAACGGTCCATTAATTCACAAAGTAGGGTATATATGGTTACTGGTTAGATACTTAGATGCAGACAATATTCATTCACTATTCACTAGTATAGTATTAATGCATTATCCTAATCTAGCACATGCATGATTATATTGCTGATGACTTAGGAAGTTAGGATCCCTTATGTCCACTATTAATGTTGCTTCTATAACGTTACTTTGTACTCCGTACTAATTGTTAACTAGAGGACTAAATTCAAAATTGCCCCATCAGTTAGGCCCCTATACATCTTCCCCAGTCGAGAAATAAGGTAAAAGAAACTACTCCTCATCTAGTCATCTTTGTACGTCCGGCCACCATATCCTAAATTACATATATACATGTACATCAAGTTCATAACTAGACGCAAGTATAAAGTAGTTTATATGGAGTCTTATATAAGGCTTTATTAGTTTTATTTATTTACGGAGTATGCGTCAATCAAAAATTTATATAGAGTAATACCAACTAATTAACAAACGCTTTAAAAGTCAGAAGGTAGGACAACTTCATGACTCAACCATGTTGATGATTAGTTTGCTTTCGTATGTCCCTTATTATTATATTTTAAATAACAATTACATTGATTAATTAACAAGGACATGATGAATATTGGATATAAAGAAATTTATGATTGTACTCTTAGTTACCATTGCTAAAGTCATTTTCACTATGAAAGCACATTTCCTAGTAATTCACAATGAAGAGCACCTCAATAAAGATGAGAAATGCTTTTATAAATTGCCAAATTGGCAAAATAAATGGGTGACGACAAAGCATGCATGCATGAGTTCTCAAATCAATTATGGTTATGTAAATATTAGTGAGTTGAATTTTAAAGGTTCTTTTTTTATTTTTAGTGAATTTAATTGGAAGTCAAACTCAATTAAATTTTATTTTGTTGTGAATATGTTTTAATGTGTTGGTTATGTTTGGAATGGAATGAATTGATAATATATTAGGTACGTTGGTTTTTCCACAACATCTATGTTCAATAAATTGCATCTAAGAGGATATAAGCATGTAACACATAGAGTAACTTCCACTTTAGCCGCCTTTTCAAATCAAAAAATTATAGAGTTCTTGAATAATCCAAATCAATGGTTCAATTGACTTCTTGAATAATCCAAAATTCCAAATCAATGGTTAAATTGAAGCCATCAAATTAATTGGTCAATGTATATGGATGTATGCTTTCTTAATAATAAATTTATTATGAGCTTTCAATAACCTAAATTAATGGTTCAATTGAAGCAATCAAATTAATTACGGGGCAATTCTATATTTCTATCATTGTACTTACCTAATTGACATAAATTAAAACTTTTTGGTGAGTTTATGTCTTGGTAGCGATTGATGCCATGTGATACGAATACTTGTTAATTATTGAAGTTGACATTTTTAACTATGTTAACTACTAACTAACGAGTGAACCTAAAGCCATAAATAAGCTCACGGATATCAATAAGCCACTGTCTTGGGGTACATTATAGCTTGAATAAGAGGCTAATATTTAGTTTTCTATATATGAAGAAGAGTGCAACACTAACTAGAGTACTACACGTAAATGAACTTAATTAATTAAGGCATATTTCTATGAAGAAAAATCGATCTAACCATCTTTTCAAACATATATGATGAAAAGTATGTACAGGTACATTCCATCAATTCAAGTGATTATTTATTTGTTTTGTCACAATTTGTATTTTTGATGTCACAATATCTTACTCCTACAAAGTATATTTGTCGATCTACTACGATGTAATTGATGGACCCCATGCTGCATTTATATTTTTTTTTGTTCAATGGACTCTCATGTGAGAGAGCGTGATAGAGTGTGTAAACTATTTATATATAGGCTTCATCATTAGGTTAGGTTTTTGATTGGGTTGATCATTTAAGCTTTTGGTTGAGATCCATGAATGGTTTATAAACTCTATCACGCCTCTCACATGAGAGCATATTAGGTTAAAAATGTGGATGCAGCATGGGGTCTACCTAACCCAATGCTTAATAATTCCACTTAGATATGAGGGGTGGATAAGGCTCGAGTTCGTTTTCTTTGTGTAACATCGGCTCCAATACCATATTAAAAGACCAACTCAACCAAAAGTCTAAACTAATAATTGAGGTCCAGAAATAGTTTATATACCCTATCAACTATCTAGGATTGTTCTTTGTATTACAAGAATCATAGTCTCACTATTTTTACCTTACAAAATCTCAATTTCACTATTAGCCTTCCTTGGAACAAGTATAGTTTGAAAACATCATTCACATCATCAAACAAAAAATAGGTCATCATCAACGTACCATCAAACAACCATATGAGTAACAACACAAAGGGCATATTCCATGTCTGTAACCTCAAAGCATTGTTTGATCCTATCTACATTTCATTTACATTTGGAGATCCTCTAATAACCGCGCTTGCCTATAGTATTAATTAGCAAACTAACTGACATTATATTTCCAATTAAGATTGACGCAAATGTGATGCGAAAGATGTTGAACAAAGGAAGCATTGGTATGTGCCCTGAACGGACTACCTATGCTTATTTGCTAAGGTTTAGTCGATCCCTTATTTGCCGCGATGACGAATGACATTGTTCCGATGGCTTTGGTGACTGAAGGTAGCATGTTTTATGCAACCACGGCGAGTGAAATCAAAGCCTTAGACCTTATATTTTTCCTTATGAATCCAAAACCATTTTATCATATAATAAATTTCCTTAAAAAATTACCTAGAACTAACTCATACATGTAGGACTTTAGGAGTGGTGGCATGTCCAAAATTGATGTTGCCAATTATGTGCAAGCTGAGATAGCTAAAGCATAAGGATACAAGACTACTGGACTAACAAGGAAAGGTAAGTAGATATACGATGTTAGTTGGTTTTTTTTATTTTTTCTTGAATATTAAGGAGTCATTATTAGGGCAAGGATGAAAATCTAACTACCACTTATAACCAAATAATTATTTACAAATCGTAATCACTTAAATATATATCATATCGTTCTCCATATTGAATAGATCAAATAAAATGTTGTAACTACTAACTAGCTAGTAAGCAGATTAGGTACGTACGTTACTAGCTTGATAAGTGTTTAATAGTTTAAACAACCACCGTTCCGAATTTCCAACCATACCAATAATTAACAACAGTTTTATCTCAAGTGCTATGTTTACATTCGATGATATTTTGTTTCGCATGTTTATTTAAGTCACAATCATTAGGCCCTTGTAAAATTGTAATAAATTCGTCTGCTAGTTAGCATGATAAGTTCATGAAATCGATCTGATGCGCTATTTGTGGATATACCCAAAGTATAGTACTCCCTCCATTATTTTTTACTTGCTACATTGAACTAAAAAAAACTCTCACACATTTTGGTCCAATGTAGCAAGTAAAAAACAAAAGAGGGAGTATTATTTTTATTAGAGGACCATCTCAACCAAAAGCTTAAGCTTATGGTTGAGGCCCAGGAATAGTTTATATACTCTATCACGCCCCCTCACACGAGAGCCCGTTGGGCTTGAAGTGTGGATGCAGCATGGGTCCCCTCATACCCTGTGCTTAATAATTCCACTTAGAAGGGAGGGGTGGATGAGATTCGAACCCGTGACCTTTATGTCACGCTGGCTCTGATACCATATTAGAGGACCATCTCAACCAAAAGCTTAAGCTGATGGTTGAGGCCCAGGAATTGGTTTTATACTCTATCACGCCCCCTCACATGAGAGCCCATTGGGCTTGAAATGTGGATGCAGCATGGGCCCCCTCATTCCCTGCGCTTAATAATTCCACTTAGAAGGAAGAGGGGTGGATGAGATTCGAACCCGTGACCTTTGTGTCACGTTGGCGCTGATACCATATTAGAGGACCAACTCAACCAAAAGCTTAAGGTTATGGTTGAGGCCCAGGAATAGTTTATATACTCTATCAATTTTACCAACTAGTACATATATATTTGGATATTTGCCTCTATGTCCATGATTTTCAGGCAGAAAATTAGAGCTTATTTTTATGAGATTGTAAATATATAGATTCCGTTGTAGTGTAGTAACATATTTATCATCTTTTCATAATTATCTAATATAATTATATATATGCGTTCACACACATATCAATTATATGTTCATACTTCGAAAATCAAGATAGCAGGGTATATCTCAATTGGTGAGTACATGAGCTTCTCTTTCAATTCTAAGAAATTATAGATTGACTCTATTCACCTGCGCGTGGCTCTCTAACACAAGCAAGAAAAAAAAAAAGTCAATTAAGTTTTATCACCTTGTACCAATTTCAAATCGGAATTTTAAAAAACTCAAAATAATCATTGAATCTTTGAGTTGCACATAATGTATGACTATACGAGTATATATATATATATGTCAATATGCATGCTGCATGCACCAAAATGCAGGATTGCAGGATGCAACTTCTTTCTCTACTACCTGTTTAAGTGTTTAAAAATCATTTTGATTTCATTTGATCTTCAAGATATACTAGTAGTTATTCCCTATGAGCTAAAACAAATTTAAATTGATTTAGATAAATGGAAAGAAAAAAAGAATGCGAATTTTTTTGTATGGAGAAATGAGATAGTTACTAATAGCCTATACTAGGTACTTAATTAGGTAGCAGTTAGATATTGCGATGCCAAATTTCTAAATGCGATTTGTTGAGAGAACCTGTGGAATTTCAATTATTATGTGGTATTCTAATTCGATAACAACTAGCACCAACAAAAATAATTCGATAACAACTTAAGCTAGCTCACCAAATAACTAACTTCTAATAGGGACCATTAAATTAAAAAAATAATAAATTTTGGGCAATAAAAATTTTGTTGATTTTTGTGTGGCTTTGATAGAGTATAAAACCTACTCCTAAGCTAGCGTTATATAAAGGTCACTTTTTGAATTTCATTTACTCCTCCTTTCAAATGGAATATTAATTAGCTCTGGATCTAGGATGGAGCACAACCCATGATGCAACCACAATTTCAATCCAAACAGGTTTACATGTGAGGGGACATGATACAATATAAAACTTATCTTTAGGTATCATTTATCAACGTAAGCTTTCAATTGAGTCGTTCTTCTAATAGGTTTTTACAAAAATTGCAATTTGCGGGCCAAATGGTTGAAGTTTGTGAAATTTTGATTGATCTTGCGTTTTAGCCAAATCCACTAGTAAATTTATCCCAACCAACGCAACTGTTGTGCGTGCATGCATGCATGATAGATACATAATAAATCAATATATATTTTAATATACGTAGTATATGTTTTGCACTGTACGCATAATTAGAACTCGTTATTGGGCGGGTCAAGTCAAAGTCGGTGCGGAGAGAGTTACACTAAAAAATGGTCAATTACGGGTCGGGTCATAGCAGGTGGTTAGTAGGCAGGTCAATAGTGTTAGAAAAGGCTAATGATGATTACGAAAAACTTATCTGGAAATGAAGAACAAAGTCGTGGCGTGACAGAAAAATCACTACCCTAAAGTTGAATTTGCCCCGCACTCGTACACACGGCCCCTTGGAAATCGACTTCCAGGGTTACACGACGTCTGTTCTAATGGTGTACAACAAAAGAACAGATTGAGAACTCGATCAAAGAATGCCCGTGAATAGGGTTTGATATTTGGGTGAGGAAGACGATTTTTGTTTTATGTGTTTTTTGTGAAGAAGAAGTAGAATATATATAGAGCTGTTGGTCAAGTGTAAAAAGGGTAGATCGTAGTCAAAACGGTAATGAATATATTATGGCTGTAATAAGGACGGTAATCTCAGGACAAAAATCAAGGCTTCCAACGGTTATAATATTACATAGATATTGTAACTAATTTGAACAATAAAACCAGTTTTGACCAAAAAAATTAAGCCCGTGTATAAAACGGTAATGAATATATATATTATGACTGTAATAAGGGCGGTAATCAAGGCAAAAATCAAGGCTTGCAACGATTATAATATTACAAAGATATTGTAACTGATTTAAACAATTAAATTAATTTTGACCAAAAAATTAAGCCCGTGTATAAAACCCCTTGCCACACCCACATCCGCGCACTCACCCGAGCCCGGTCCGGTGCGCGCGTGTGTGGTCTCCAAGTCCTCCCCACTACGGGATCCTAACAAATTGTTAAGGAAAATAAGATAAACTAAGTAAAGAAGGTGGTATTTTTCCAATGTGGGACAAAAAAGTAGAGTGAAAATGAGTTTCTCTTGAAAAAGCAAAACTAATGGAGTAATACATGTATACTCCAACAAATAGATATAAAAGAGAATTTAGAAACTAAGCAAACCATTAGTAAGAAAATGTGCATACGAATCTATCCATATAACTATTTTCGTCAAAGCTTCATTTTTTAAAAAGTTACCGGGTTATTACTTTGACCCTATAACAACCTTGTCCAATAATAATTATATCCAATAACGATCCTATTTAATAAAAGTGTTGTAACTTGACCGTAATCATTTAGCCATTGGCCTATCATGTCCAATAAGCAAGTCTGCTTATGATGGGTGAAGTCGTGGATTAAAGTAACCCATACTACTATGAAATTCATAGGAAGTACGTACTTACTCAATGTTGGATATAGCTATAGACTGATAGAGGTATAGAACCTTCATTTGTTTTATTGTACCGTACTGCCGTTTTCATTTAGGCATATAGCTATGCGGTGTTATGTCCTCCCTTAGCTTCGTTGATATATGTTAAACCCAACTAAATTTTGTTGAATCGAATAGTCCGTATATTCATTGGACTAGACTAATTTTTGCAAGATGATCCCAAAGCTTAAACAATTTGTTAGTGGTTGAAATGATTGACAATTTTTAAGAAACTTATTTTTGTTCAACTTATCTCGACTGTATAGAATTCAATATTACGTAATAAATTGGAATTATTTTTATTAAGATAAGTTGAGAAAAACATATCGTCTTTAGTTATGTAAACTACTATATATGTAAAGTTGTTGGAAGTTGCCCGTACTTGTAATATTTTCTTTTACAACACACTATCACCATAGTAAAGAGGTTAAATATTAATTAGAACCATGGGACCCTATTTTTTTCTCACCTAGCATGATGTACTTTGTATAATATTTCTCAAAGTTTTGGTATTATTGCTTTCATACTTCAACGGCTATATATAAGCATGGCTTGAGTACAAGGGTTTCCTAACACACCATCGATTTGACAAAATCCAGTGAAGTTGCAAAAAGTAAGAAAAAAAATATTTTCAAGCATACAAAATATGAAACAAAGCTTCCACTATTACGCTTCCTTAATATCAAAAGTAGTGGATGATGCTCAATTGCTTCAAAACAACACCTTAGTTTTTAATGTGGAAGAAACTTTACTAAAATCATTTTCATTATTTCCATACTTCATGTTGGTGGCATTTGAAGGCGGAGGGCCGATCAGAGCTCTAATCTTGCTCGTTTTATACCCTTTTTTATGCATCTTAGAGGAGGAAATGAGGATAAGAATCATGGTTTTTATTTGCTTTGTTGGTGTCAAGAAATCGAGTTTTGAAATAGGAACAAATGTTTTGGCAAAGTTTTTCCTAGAAAATATAGGGTATGAAAGCTTTCAAGTTGTGAGGAGGTTTGGTAAGAAGGTGGGAGTGTCTAAATTGCCTAAGGTTATGGTTGAAGGATTTGTTAGGGATTTCTTGGGTGTTGATGAGATTGTTGGAAGAGAGATTAAAGTTGTTAGTGGGTATTATACTGGATTTTTGGTAGGAAATGACCATCAAGAGAAGATTTTAGCACAAATGGAGTCTGATCATATAGTTGGAATTTGCGGTGCCAATGAAAACACTATCGACTCGTGTCCTTTCACATTTGCAAAGGTGATCGATAATTTTTAGATTTTAACAAGTTTACATGCATGTTAATTATTCAATAATGCATGTTAGTTTTCAAGGTGCCAATGAAAACTCTAGGTAATTAAATTACCAATATATAACACCAATAAAGTTCGTGTGGAAAAACACTAATATATGTACAACTGAATAATACATATACATAATTATCACGTTTGAATTTGAAAAAAAGATTTCATTCAGTAGGATTTTTTAAAAAAAAAACCATTAACATAAAGTGAGATCAAAACATAGTTATTACTGATTATCGATTATCTGTTCAAATCATGGAAAGAGATAATAACGTACATTGTCTTACGTATAAGATCAATTATTGCACTGACTTGTATTGTTTCAGGATATCTATGTGGTGAACATGAATGATAGAATGAGGTGGAGGAATCTTCCAAGAGAGGAGTACCCAAAACCCTTGATATTCCATGATGGTAGACTAGCATTTATGCCAACACCAATTGACACCCTAGTTATGTTTATATGGCTGCCATTTGGGGTTATCCTTGGCATCATAAGAGTACTTGTTGCTGCGTTTTTATCTAGGAAACTATCCGTACCTATCTTAGCCTTTCTTGGGGTAAAATTCTCTTATTCAGCTCCAAAAGAAATCCATGATTTGCAAAATTCTACTAAACATGGGATTAATAAGGGTGTGATCTATGTGTGCAATCACAGGACCGTGCTAGATGCAGTGTATGTATCACTGATTTTTGGCACGGATCTTTGCACACCTTCCTACAGCATAAGCAAATTATCCGAGTTTTTGTGTCCAATGGCCACGGTTGCCTTAACAAGGGATAGAGAAAAGGATGCAAAGATTGTGTACAATGTTTTGAGCCAAGGAAGAAGCATTGTTATGTGTCCGGAAGGAACAACGTGTAGGGAGCCATATTTGCTAAGGTTTAGTCCTTTATTCGCGGAGCTAAGTGATGATATCATACCAATTGCTATTCAAGTAGATGCTACTATGTTTTATGGGAATACTGCAAACGGGATTAAAGCATTTGATCCATTCATGTTTATGATGAATCCAACACCTACTTATAAGGTCAAGTTCCTTGACAAGTTGCCTAGTGAACGGACTTGTGGGAATGGTGGGAAAACAAAATTTGAAGTTGCTAATTATGTTCAAGAGGCAATTAGTAAGACATTAGGGTACAAATGTACTGCGATAACTAGAAAAGATAAGTATATGATGTTGGCAGGTAATGATGGCCTTGTTAAGTAATTTTTATATATATATACGATCTTCTTGCTTCGCATAAGGAGCCACAGTAGAAAATTATTGATTGATGTAGATGGAATTTGATCTTAATCAAGTCTTGGCTATCTTTTGTAAGAAATGTGTATATATTTTGCTTTATTATTGTATCAATATAATGTACATCATATACGTCATTGTATTTACACCCTTTATTATTATTATTATTATTATTATTGTTATTATTATTATATCTTTTGCCAAAATTACTTATGCATCACCATCCTCATCCTTGGTGACTGTGTTTGTGGTAATATACTAATATAGTTCATACTTTTCAAAAATGAATAAAAATTGGTACCTATTAAAACCAATTTTTCTATATTTTCACATAACGGTAGCAAATAGATACCTCGTGATTAAAAAAATAATAATAATAAAAAAAGAAAGGTAGCAAATACATACCTACAAATTTGAACCTTTTTTTGATTTTTTTTTTGTCCAAAACTGCTTTCAACTTAACAGTTTTAGCGAAGAAATATCTTACTTTTTCATTTTTGTCCAAAACCACATTAAAATGATTTTTTTTTGTTGTTGTCTCATATAGTCATACCTTGATCTCATTTTTCGGCGTTGAGCTTCAATTTCCAGGCAAGAAAATCACATGGGCCGATCATCAAACCCCATTTTCCACGAGGGCTGACCAATTAATCACAGTGATATGCAATTTTCACTGTGGCATTTTGAGGTAATTTATTAGAAGTTCAAGGATAATATCGACTTTTTATATGAGAACTTTAAGGGGTACTTTGGTAAAAAAGTTTGCTGATTATTTACCAAAATGCCATGTGATTTTCATTTTATACATATCACGATGCTTTACCAGATATTATCCATTTTCCACCCTTTTTACTTCTTTTTGTAAGAATGAATTAGGAGAGTTTGAGTTTTGCAATTTAACTAGTTTTGCAGCTTGAGCGTTGCCCCGAGTTTCTTTGTGTGATAAAGATTTGTTACAAAAATTCATAATGAGATGGTAGATTTACTAGTATATAGTAAGTGTCGACAATTTAAAATACAATAATACTGCAATTAGAAAAGGTTTCAAAATAAGTTGATAGAATAATGCTTATTTAGTCTTTAGTACGTTAGTTATAAACTATGAGAAATCGCATAATTAGATTCAACTTCATTTACATTATATCCCCTCAAAATAGATAGAAAGAATAGAGTCAGTAACAATATATGTACAAACACTAGTAAAAATTCAGATACTACACACAATGCCTAGGTTCACCCCATTTATTCAAAATAAATGAAGAAACAAATATCCTTTTAGTTGCAGTTTAGGATGTAAAGGATCAAAAGAAGAAAAGACGACCAATTTAATGGCCTTTAATGTGTGTTTTTAGTATTTGGTTTAAGACTTAAGAAAATTGATGACCAATATTATATCAATAACCTAGTTCGTTGTAGTTTAGTGGTTCTAACGATTGTTGGCTAAGTGTGAGACTTGGATTCAACTCTTAGAAGTTTAAATTTTTCTATGCAAATTGTCGCATAAGGTAATAATTAAAGTTGTCATGTCAATATCCACGTAGAGGTTTCACTTGGCAAATTATCAAAAGGTTTGAAAAATAGGGTTTAATGACCTTACATGCGTGAGGTCAACGACGGAAACGAAAACAAGGTATGTGTCAACGAAAACAAAGATACATTTTAAGATTAACATAATTTTGAAGGAAAAAAATGGGAAAGTAAGGTAATTTATTTTTATTTTTTTTTGTAAGATTAAGATAATTTTGGACAAAAAAATCTAATTTGTTTACCACCTATCGAATAACCAAACGTGGTCTTGACAAAATCCCAAATCATTCAAATATTCAATCAACCCTTACACCAAAACATAGAATTACACAATTACATAAATCCTTCTTCAAATCGTTGGCTTAGCATTAGGTGCATAGTAGAAAGAAACAAAAATGGCGTCAATTTTGCGGCAAATATCTCGAACACTCTCTTCTCCCTCACCATTTCCACTTCCTTCATTTGCTGCTCCTTCTTCTAGATTCTTCTCTTCTTCCTCTCCATACTTAGGTATTCGATTTTTTTCCTTTTTTTAAAAATTTATTCCTGTTCTTCTTTTAATTTGCTGGTATTCATTTGCATCTTACGAAAATATTGCATTTTTATTTGATATGAGAAATACCCAGATGAATTTTTGTACTGATTTCTTCAATTTTGGATTTGGGGGTTTAGGGTTTAGGGTTTAAGTGCTTTTTTTTTTCCTTCTGATTTTTTAGTATGCTTGTATTTTGTTGGTTATTACAGATGAATTCAGGTGGGATTTGAGATTTAATTGAGAAGGTTTTGTCTTGTTGTTTAGATTCAAATTTGGTAATTTACTGATTATATTTTCTTGATAGTTTGGTTGGTTTTTGATTAATTAATTGCTATGATGAATGTTATCTCATTTCTTTTGATTGTGCAGTTAAATTACGACGATTCCTGTTAGTTTCTTATTTGTGAAATTGGTTAGGAGGATTGTGAGTTGGGGATTTGTGCAAATTCCATTAAAGTTTTCTGCTTTAATGATTTATGATTAAATTAATGAAATAAGTTTAATGTATGATTTGATATGACAGTGAAGGTGGGAATTCCGGAGTTCTTGAAGGGAATAGGGAAAGGAGTTGAGACTCATGCCCAAAAGCTTGAATCTGAGTTTGGGGACCTTCAAAAATTGCTGGTCGTTCGGACTCTTAAACTGAAGAAACTTGAAATCCCTTGTAAACATGTAAGTTATTCTCTTAGAACACGTTTTTCCTTGCTAAATTGCCTTTGAAATATTTATGTGGTGGTTTTGTAATGTAGATATGTCTTTCGATATCGCTGTTGATTCATTGTCTTGTTTTCCCATTGGAAGTGATGAATCTTATGATGACCAAATTGATGTCGAATTACAATATTATGGCAGTTTGAATTTGTTTGAAATAGTTTTAAAGAAACCAACTGTTACATGTTTGGATTTTATAATCTTCCCTCGGTCTTTCTTAGAGGAAAATGTAAACCAGACGAGGATTATGGGTTTAAGCGCTCTATTACTTGGAGTTTTGTTTAACCCCTGCTTTGCACTGTTAACTTGTTAAGTGCTAATATTGAAAATTCTGGCTATTGGAGAATATAGAGAATTAGAATACTAGTATATTACTGCTTGTGCAAATCCATCGGTGCCCTGGATATTAGTGTTTACTCGTATATCTCCTAAATCAGGAAAAAGGTAGTTATTCATGTGAGATAATCTTCTAGGAGAATTGGATTCAATTTACTCTAACTCAAACCCAAAGAAAGTGGGAGAAGGATGATCTTTGGAGGAAAAAGATCGAGGCTTTGTTTGTGATGATTGCCATTGTGATTACACACCAACCTATGGTGTGAGGGTTTTAGCTTAATAATGGTTTGTTACATTGTAGTTTGTAGTAAACAAATAAGGTTGAATTTTCTTAAAGACAGGAAGGTTGATGTTTGGATGAGCCACTATATATGTTTTAGCTCACATTAGATATACAATACTAGTTTCCCCTAAAAAAAAAACCATACTAGTTTATGTGGGCTGCATTTCTGTCAGTGGAACTTGAATAGTTGAATCATCCTATAACTTAGGTTCTACTTGATTTATCAGTTGTCACATCATTTTAGCTTTGTGGAAATGTTTCAACTTTAAATTTTGATCATCTGGTGTTTGGCCCCAGATCTGTCATGTCTATGAAAGCGAGAGAGGGAGGGAGAGGGAGGGGGAGGGAAAGAGAGAGAGAGAGAGAGAGAGAGAGGGGTGTCGATTTAAGAATGGAAGTTTAGGTCCAAAAGGTTTGAGTAAAAATATTCTGACTGCTAGTTTCTTTAATAACTAAACATGTATGTTTTAAGGTGTGAAAAGTTAGGGTTGCGTTGCCCATCCGAAGACTGTAATATATCTCTTTCCTGCATATTTTCTTTGGCTGTGTGCTTTGCTTTTGTGGTTTGATCAGATGTATGAAGATTTCCATTGTATCAAGTTGGGAACCAGCTAAATGATTTTGATGAACATTCTTTTATGCTTGAAACTGATTCATTCTCCTCATTTAGTCTCTCTAGCCTCCATTTTGAATTATACTGTGATCTGACATGAAAATTATTTTGCATTCTGTTTGACAGAGGAAGCTTATATTGAAGCACGCTCACAAATATAGAGTAGGGCTTTGGAGGCCACGATCAGACATGGTAAAAGTTTAGTTCATCTGAGTTTAGCTATAATCTGAAGTGACTGAAAGCCACAAGATTTTGTTGCCTGTCGAAATCAACATCACACCTCAGTAGTGAATCCATGAGGATGTAGTTTGTCAGTGATCTCGACTTTCACTGTGTTTGGAGCTCCATAGACCAAGATTTCTTTTCATTAGTAAAATTTGTCGAGGCATGTTAGTCAGTTCATGAAATAACAGGGTCCCTTTTGATCCTCAGGCTTTAGCATTCCTTGATAATGTTGAACATTTGAAAATTACTCTGTTATGTTAAGTGGAATTGAGCCTATATCATAATATTTTGAATGCACCGGAGATTTCGTCACATTTTTTTTCTTTTGTTGTCCCCTTGCGTTTCTATATTGTGAGCTGCTCTGGACAAGAGTGGGTTTGGAATTGCCAAAGTGCCAAACAAATGAACCTTCACAACAACTAACAAGTCCAGATTAATCATTTATTACTCTCACAATCACTTGCAGGTTCGATTGGTCTATCAGAGAGGTATATACCACAAGCCATTTCTTTGCCTGACTGGCCACTGGCTTATGTCCAAATGTATGTTTGTCAACTATTGCAATTAATCACCGTTATCGCTTGCCATTTGTATGGCTTTTACTTTAAAGAATGTTAAACCTCTTCACCGTAGCTTAATCAAGCAATTATGATATTATACAGTTACAAGTTACAGTTTTACATATCGTGCATCACACAGACCAAACATAGTTTGATATCAAATCTCCACATTGATTGGTGCATTGATACAAACCCCCTGTCCTCCATGTTTCTTACGCATAACTGGTGGGAAAATCCTCATACTTAGTTATGTGAATATCCGTTGAATCCTTCGAATAAATAAATTGTGGGAGGGGAGTGGAGTTAATTAATAGTCAGCATGCCACAAGACACTGCAAGTAATCAGTAATCCAGTAACAAAGAAACGGTAAATCTATACATGCACTCATTCATTACTACTAAACCTTACGCATTCCAGAATTAAATGACATATAAATGTATAGGATTGTGCACTATAGCGTTTTGCTTCTCAGCCTTAATGTTCAGTAGATCATGATACCAGTTAAATTTCTATGCAAAATGGGAGATTATGAGGAGGTTGAAATTCAAGGTTCTCGTCTTAAGGTAAAGTTGGTCGATTCCGTCGGAGTTCTCAAGCAGTTGATCCCAACCTATTTCAGTAAGGATGAGATCTTGGGTTTAGACTTGAAAAGAATTACTCCTACTAATAGTAATATTGGTTCTGTTGATCAACCTCGAAATAATGTACTACTTGATGATATGAGATTAGACTCTAGTATATTTACTTCTACTAGATGTGATGTACTCTATGGCTCCAACTATGAATTACTCATCCTATGTGGTGCTCCGCGATGCTTAATCATTCACTTAAGATATTTGGACAATCGAATTTCACATTCATTAAAAGAATTCTTGCAAGATGCTAATATTTGCTCTGTGCGTATGCCTAAAGCGGTGTGCTCTTATGGCTCGATAGATGGTGTTGAAGCTGATGACTTGGTAGCTCGTGTCCTCAAGAAGCCAAATCTTAAAGGTTCAGGTATGGTGGATATAGCTCGTGAAGTTGGGGTTCCGTATACAGATGTGCTTGCTTCAAGTCGCAACCAAAATGGGGTGGTCCAAGTTGCATCAAAATACATTAGGGTGTTAGTACCGGAACAAGTGAAGTTGATCATCAATGATGCGTATACATGTTACAAGATTGGTTCGACACTCATCACCTCCCTTTACTAAATTGATCATTGTCAATGTCTGTTTTCTTTTTCTTTCCTTTTTTTTTTCTTTGCTTAGGGTGTCTACTGTCTAGAGATGATGATGATGTTTAATAACATTTTGAATGATCTTTTGATCAATATGCATGTCTATTTGATCACAATGTAGACTTTAATTTAGTTATTCTCTGTCAGGTGATCAAATGTGGTTGTTGTACGCGTTCAGCATGGCTTTCTCTATACCCGGCTATGGCATGAGCCTTCTGCACTTTGTTCCGAAAAGGGAAAACAGTAAACTTCCTAGTGCAGTTTTGAAAGAAGCCGCAGGTAGGTGTAAATTACGTACTGAATTGCATCCAACAATAGTAGGCATTTGAAAAAAATATTGATATGGTTATGCTGTTTATATAATGATGAGAGTACTTAAGACTTAAGGTAGATTATTGTTAGTAGGTAGATGCAAATTAATTAAGAAAATGTGGTGATTAATTATCTTTGCTGCATGCTTAACTAAGGAATTAATACAACTATATTTACAGCAATATGTAGCATGGTTATGTTGTCTCATTTAAGTGATCATCTGATCTTAATTATTATGGCCCTTCAATATACTTGATCTTTCATATTCTTTCTTATCAAAAGATTAATCCCAAACATTTCAGAACTCAACAGTTTAGCTGTACTTGTGCATAGTCTTAAGTTTTGATGGTAATACAGGGTGCATACGTTGTGACAGAATTCAATGAATCAGTGAACAATTCGGATTTTTTTTTGTTAATTTATCTCTAATATTGAACTGTTACTCGAACTAGTGATCGAGTCTATTTGAACTTTGATCAAAACTCAGATTATTTGCAAGATTTTAACAATTGCAATTTACAAGGTCAAAATGTAGCTTTCCGGCCATTTCCATCACTAAATATTCAATATGAAAACTGTGAAATAATACCACTCATTAAGCCATCACCCTTGAATTTGATATGGATATCCGACATTATGGCTCTAATAATAGTAGAACTTCAATTCATTTCGCTAGTCCAAAATCCAACATATATATAATCTAGTGTCATAAAATTCAAATGATGAATTATTGAAGCTAATTGTATGATTTGATGATTACACATCTATCAAGCTTAAACTAGACCTTCAATTGTTTGGCTATCATGTAAGAAGCATAAGCATCAATACAAGCATACTCAATTTGCTCTTTACTTAACACCCTTGCTGCCCAATCACTCACTGTCACGTTCTTAGGCTTGCTCATATCCAACCCAGCTACCTCCCTAGCCAAAGTCTTCAATCCGATTTGCTTTCGACGGCCTCCTTCATGAGTCTTCTGAAGGTCTTTCATTTTATTACATTTCAAGTCATACTCTCTTTCAAGCTTTGCAGCATCACTCTCCACTGCGACTCCTACAAACGTAACATCCTCCTCGAGCTCAGTAGAAGAGAGAAAGTCTTTCAAGGAACGAGGGATAGTGTTGAGATAGATGAGCTGGATTATAAGGCATCGGTTGTTGATGCAAAGCTGAAGAGTGGCTGCCTTGCTTTTTGTGTTTTTAATAAAGTTAGGCTTCCACTCGATATCAAGTCCAACAATAATTCTTTCGCCCCAGTGGATGGACAGTGTGTTGTTGATCCATTGAGTGATGACGTCTGTATTAGTTGTGACTGTTGTTTGTATTGTATTTCCCGCAAAATTTATGTTGTGTATGGTAGTGTTATGGTAGATATTATCGGAAGAACACGAAGAGTGGCTCAAACGTCTTCTATTTGTTGAGGCTAAAATCCATGGTAGCGTAGTATGCATGCATGGAAATGGAGCTAATGATTTGGTTATGTTCTTAATACAGTTGAGGGAGTACATGAAACTTGAGAGGTAGCCTCTCCTTGGATACATGGGTATGATAATTAGGAAATGTAACAAATTATTAATAGTGTTGAATACAATACTATATATCAAAGTACTCGGTATATATGTTCCAAAGGCCTATTAATAGTGTTGAATACAATACTATATATCAATAGATAGCCTAAATGGATTGAATTAATGAGTAGCCAAAAAAGGACAGAAATAACCAATGCATGGTTAGTCGTCAAGTTGGTGCATTTGGCATACATTATATTCCCAAAAACCTTAAATTAACATGGATGCATAAACTCATCATACTTCTGTGGATGTACGTATGTACATTCGCAGTTCATGGATGTGAAGATGAAAGCTTGGTTCCCAACACCTATAAATATAATCGTTACGAGCAGTATCAATTAAATCAAATCAGCTCATTAACTTGAGGAGTCACGTTATAAAATCATAGTCTGTAGTATATATCGAATCTAGCTAGATAGATATTCTTTTAAAGTTGAGATCATATATACCCTACAATGAATAATATTCATGGTGACGGTATCGCTGGGTAGAAGCCATTGATCAGGCTCTACTAGACACCCGAGTCCCTTTGCTCCATCATTTGGCTACTCTAATGAGAAAGTTGTAAGAGTGGATATCAAAAAGATCAAAGGCAGTCAGAGACATCTACTAGTTAATTCTTAGAACCAGTACTGCGGGTAAGGTAATGTTAAAAAATGTGACATTTTAATTCAGTCGTTTGAGTTAACTTGTATGTTCCTGGAAAAACCAAAGGTCCAACTATATATTGAATGCCAGATTAAGCACATATGTACATGCATGTATTTTAATTTTTTGCTTGTGTGTTCAACTATTCAAGTACATGTATGTGATTATGATTTGAAGATGGAAAGTTTATTCCAAACCATTAATTATAAGTACATATATGGTAATACTCCGTAGCAGAATTTTGCTTTGCTGCATCACATACATTTGCTATGTTATGTGTTCTATGTATGCTTCATGTTTCGGTCTATATATAATCAATTTGTGATGAAAAAGTGACAAACAAACTATAAACCTGGTTTGTGTCACAAATCACTAACCAATCCACAAATGTGTACGTACTCCTTCCCTACCAGGACACCACCTAAAATAATCTTAAATTTCATTTTATTTTGTTACATAAAGGTCTATCACCAAATATCTCAAACTCTAATCCTTAATTTTCTACTCTTCCTTTTTGTCACACACATGTTGCACACAAAACTTCCAATAAAATAAAAATGGCTTAAATTTTAAAATCCACCCAACAACACTTAACCGAAAAAGTTCAAAAATTATGTCCATTCACATTTTCTCGCAATTTTTTTACTGGAAACCCTTTGAAATGATGGAAACACAAAGAGCAAAAGCTCTGTTATCCATTAAAATAGAAGGGAATATATAAAAACTAATTTTTTTTTTTTACGAGGTATCCATTATGAAAGTATCCAATAGAGTTGACAATTGGATTGGTTTGTCTTTATATATGTAATCGTTTCAATCTATATATTAAAATGTGTTTAAGTTCTTGACACGTTTAATTTATTAAAATGCTTAAGCTAATCCTTTTAATTGCATATCCTGTTCAGATCATGTTAGCGTACCTTACCATATTTTAAGCTAAAACAATGAAAACTGAGTGTAATCGTATAATTGCCTTTTTTTATTTTTTTTTGTTTTACACGTGTGAAAAGTCTTTGACTAAAACTTAATCAACTACAGTAAATAAACATATCATATCGTATTAATCCAATAACCTTAATATATCAAAATACTTGACTCACAGTATCACACCCACCTATTTTACATGGTGTTTTATATCATGTTACTTTTTACCACCTCCCGTTATCGGAACGCTAAAAAAAACCCATACAAAGAAATGTCAATTTAAATGATGACAGTAGCCAAAAGTCTTTTCACTTGTTAATTAATTCCCGAAACTGCATGGTTATTTCCCAAACCCCCTTGATCCTTCTCCTGTTCTCCATCTTATAATATCATTAAAATAATCACCGTCCAAAATTTATCATTTCTCAACACAACACCCCAAAAATTCAACATCACATCACCGATCATTTCTCTCTCCTTCATGTTCACACCTTCCAGTTTGCCACGTGTCCACTTCTTCTACCCCTCTTTCTCTCTCCTTTGAAAAGCAACAACCCACCTTCTCATCTCAACTCAACTTAACTTCACACCACATTTCTCTATTTTTTCAACTCTATCTTTTTTTTTTGTGTGTTCACACTTTGTCTTTCGGATATTTCGTCGAACATATAAACTGCACTTTTCTGTCAATTTCAATTTCTTTTTACTGTAATTACTTTTTTCTCCCCCCCCCCCTCCCCTCTCTCTTCTAATTTTTGCTTTCTGCTTCAAAGTTTCTGTTTTTGGGTGTTCATAATTTTGTTAATTTAGCTCATATAATCATCAATTATTCAACTTTTTAATCTGGGATTATCTTCAATCTTCATAGTTTTGATCAAGGGTTCAGTATAATTCAGATGCATATTTCTTGGTAAGTCTTAAAATCCCTTTTCAATTATTGGGTTCATTTCAATTTTTCTGTTTTTTAACCACTGAATTATTGTTTCAATTGTATGAAATTTATTTTCTGCAAATGTTTGTTTCTAAATTAGCTACTGTTGTTTTAGTATTGGTGAAAAATTAATCACTTTTACTGGATTAAATGGGACCCTTTAGCTCATTATATGTGGAATTAAGCATATGATAAATGCTTTTCCCTAGTTACCTTTTAGTTAAAACTGATTATTGGACCTTTTGATAAATTGGGATTAGAATCATAAAGTTTAATGCTTTATAGTAATTGGGTGTTATTGGTTTAGTTGGTTGTTAAAAAAAATTGATGAATTGGATCATCTTTGAATCATTTAATCTCATCTCAAATTCATGTACTTTGTTGCTTTTCAGATAAAAATTTGACCTTTGGTTTAAAATAAAATCTCAATTGCAAATATGAGTGATGGTGGTAATAATCATACCAATGGAGGAAGGAAGAGAAGAAAGAAAAATGGAAATGGGGTAGATGGGAATGCTCCTTGTGATGAGAAGAAAGAGTCCAATGATAAGAAGGGTTTAAAAGATATTATGATGACATCTTTTTTGCTATTAGAGGACCAAGAGAAGCATGAGAAGGAAGAGTGGGACGAACTCGCTAATCAGGAAAAATCCGATTTCGAGGCGAACCATAAGTCGAAAACTCAAACTATGTTGAATTACTACTCAACTCTGCAAAATCATTATGAGGGTTTGGATGAAACCGATAAGTTAAGGAGAAAGAGGTCGAGGGCAGTTGTTAACTCGGCGGCTGTTGTCGCGGCTACTGATATAATTGAAAAAAGTGGTAGTCTTGAGAGTAGTGGTAAGCAATCAGGGGGTTCTTCGGTGAGTCATCAGCGTAGATTGTGGGTGAAAGATAGGTCTAAGGCTTGGTGGGATGACTGTAATAGCCCTGATTTCCCTGAAAAGGAGTTTAAGAAATGGTTTAGAATGAGAAAAGCAACTTTTGAGCTGATTTGCGATGAGTTAAATGCTGCTGTTGCTAAGGAAGATACAATGTTGAGGGCTGCAATTCCAGTTAAACAGCGAGTTGCTGTGTGTATATATAGGTTGGCTACTGGTGAGCCACTTAGGCTAGTGTCTAAGAGATTTGGTTTGGGTATATCAACTTGTCATAAGATAGTTCTTGATGTTTGTGCTGCAATTAGGTCTGTTTTAATGCCCAAGTATTTGCAATGGCCTGATGAGGAATCATTGAGGCGGATTAATGAGGAGTTTGAATCCATTTCTGGCATTCCTAATGTGGTGGGTTCTATGTATACAACACATATACCAATTATTGCACCTAAGATTAGTGTGGCAGCTTATTTCAACAAGCGTCACACAGAGCGGAATCAGAAGACTTCTTACTCAATAACAGTTCAGGGAGTGGTTGATCCTAAAGGGGTTTTCAATGATGTGTGCATAGGATGGCCTGGTTCAATGCCTGATGATAAAGTGTTGGAGAAATCAGCATTGTATCAGAGGGGTAACCAAGGACTTTTAAAGAATTTATGGATTGTTGGGGGTTCTGGTTACCCTTTAATGGATTGGATCCTTGTGCCCTATAATCAACAGAACCTAACTTGGACTCAACATGCTTTCAATGAGAAGATCGGTGAGGTTCAAACAGTTTCCAAGAACGCCTTTGCAAGATTGAAAGGAAGATGGTGTTGCTTACAGAAGCGAACTGAAGTGAAGCTTCAAGAATTACCCGTTGTCCTTGGTGCTTGCTGTGTATTGCATAATATATGTGAAATGAAAGGTGAGGAGATGGATCCTGAACTGAATTTCGATCTTTTCGATGATGAAATGGTTCCTGAGGTCCCATTACAGTCATTAAGCTCGATGAAATCTAGAGACGCAATTGCCCATAATTTGTTACATCATGGTCTTGCAGGCACGGGCTTTCTATGATGAGAAAACTGTTCATATTATAGGTTATCTTTCCTCTTTCAGCTGTAAAAAAAAAGCTCCATATTGTCACCCTTTCACAAGATGCTGATTTTTGGAATGCATAGGCTAAATGTTTAATTTGTGTTCTACATAGGAGATAGGTATGTAATACTTTGTTTTTTATACATTAGATTGCTACTGAGCAAGATATGTGGATGTAAAATTTCAGAGTGACCTTTGATTAATTTGTAATCCATTCTTTTACATAATTTAAACCTCATATTCTTAATCCTCAAAAACACTCATTTTACGTGTTAGTTTATACTGACCCTTGAGGAGTTGTATGAAGTATTTTTATTTCCTACTGTTTCATGAGAGTGTAGAGGCTAATCAGTTTGCGAAACTAACATAAAAACATCGTTCATCAAAGATTTACATTCAAAATTATCAAGTATCAATCCATTTGAAGTATTCATGTTATCTAAATATACTTTGTAAGATTTTCGATTTACATCCGATTGTATCTTGCAAGGTATAAAAACTCACTTTACTCCACTTTACGGTGAAATATTCGATGAATATGCATAACTTTGTTTTTTTTTTTTTTTTTTTTTTTTTTTTAAAAAAAGGCGGAATGTGCTTTCTACACATAGGAGGGATAGGTAATGTATAGCTGATTTTTTATACATATGTAGATTGCTATGAGACAAGATATGTGGATGTGAAAATATTTCAGAAGTGACCTTTGATTATTGTAATCATTCTTTTAATAATTTAAACCTCATATTCATATTTTTTTAATTCTCAAAAACACTATTTTACGTGTGTTTATACTGACCCTTGAGGAGTGTATGAAGTATTTTATTTCCTACTGTTTCATGAGAGTGTAGAGGCTAATCAGTTTGCGAAACTAACATAAAAACATCGTTCATCAAAGATTTACATTCAAAATTATCAAGTATCATCCATTTGAAGTATTCATGTTATCAAATATACTTTGTAAGATTTTCGATTTACATCCGATTGTATCTGTCCCACTCCCTGCTGCAACCGGTATAATCACAAAACTCACTATTACGTCCAACTCTCCGCGGTGAAATATTCGATGAATATCAAACTTTG
>PYUH01003976.1:3368387-3389703 GCA_016808085.1 Suaeda aralocaspica
TTTTTTTTTTTTTTTTTTTTTTTTTTTTTTCAAACTCATTGATTAAAAGTGTGTTTAAGGACTTTTAGGTTGCTGTTAAATTTTGAATGTGATTGATGTTGACTAGTGGAGCAATACAAGGAGGAAAGCGAACCGTTTATCTTGTTATATATTCATTTCACATTGGAATCATTAAGATTAAGACGCAACCAAGCTGATTTCTTGGCTCATCTAAAACTGTTATCATGCTTTTTTGCAACAACATTGACTTTGTTGGATTTGGATGTTGAATCAGTATCATAGACTTTCGCTTTATGATTTTGCGTTCACACTTAAGCTTTTGTTAAAGAAATTAATACAATAAGTGCGTTCACACATATAATGGTATGCACTTTAGGTGACAAATGGGGGATTTTTCAATGATTTGGCCTCTTAGGTCAAACCAATTGATTGATTTGTTTATATTTTTTATGTAACAAGAACAAACCTGTTTCTCACTTATCAAACTTAATAAACCCGCCCAAAATTGCAACTATTATATTACGGAGATAGTAATATAAAGAAACATATAAATTTACTCTCAAATAGGAAACGAAATGGCTAAACGGATGTAATGCTTTCATAAGATGGCAAAAGATTATGTCAGCAATAATTACAAAGATTGTTTGTTTGTCACTCCGTCAAGCAACGGTGTTTGTGGCGTTTTTCCAAGATGGTGCAACAATGTTTTCAACGCTGGTACAAAATCTGGTCTAGAATCAAAATGGCACAATTTGACCCCTGTAAAATTCTGGATGAACTAGACAAGTATAACAACCGGCAAACCCAACATCTCTGACAATTCCATGGCCTATAAGACTAGAAACCCCAACTTCATAAAAGCAGCATCGTCAGGAAAAAAACAAATGATAAGGTCACCTTCATTGGAACAAACATTCCAACGGCTAACCTCTATAAGACTATAATTATAAGCTACACACCTCGCAAAGTATAGCTACAGGGCGACACTTTTTCCCAGCAACAAGCCAGCACTAAACAGCGTAATCTCATTCTAATAGCATGCTCAATTGAATCACCAATTTCCAAATTGTTGAACGTCATGCTCTCATGCTTCAGATGGTAAGCGGAAGGGAAAATGTGCAAAATGGATCTTTAGTATGGAGGAATCAGGCTTTCTATCATCAAACTTGTAGCCTGCATGTGTACAGAGCTTGTAAGACTGAATTGTATGTGAAGGAAAAGAAAACTAGACAATTGTGCAACAGGTGAACTTCCTAAACCTATAAATAATAGGGAGGACGCAACTTATCAGGAAGTTGAAAGTTCACATAAACTCAAATTACGGTCCAATCAGCGGATATATCATAGGGGTACTTTCATGCCATAAAGCCAAAATCAAAAAGCATAATGAAGAAGAAAAAAAAGCAGACATTTTTGTTCTTTTTCCTCCCAACCTAAACATAACTTTTTTTCATCTCTTCATTGCCCACTTGAATGATGATTGACGAGCCGTCCACCGTAGATTTTTACAAAGTGAGATGAACAAAGGTTTGCCCGTCTCAAGATGCAATTAAAAGATTAGGAACTGAAAATTTTGGCTCTATTTTGTCATCAGATAATAAAAAGATCCAGTGTTAAATTGTTAAGGAGGGGCAGGGCTGCAGGGTCAATCAAGCAAAAGAACCCTATTGCACCTCAAGCGCGAGACAAATTTTCCAAACAAAATATAAATGTCCTTGGCCAAGATATCATGCATGAGGATAATACTTGTGGCACAACTCAAGAGTCATGGAAGATCCAAAAATCTAACTGGTGACAATAAGTAGGTGAGAAACAAATCAGAACTAACCTTGCAGTGCTTCCATAGCTGTAACTGCACATTTTGAATCAGTGAATTCAACAAAACACAGAACCATTGCTTTATCTCCACTCTGAAAGTCAAATAAGGGAGAAATATTTTCAAATTAATGGAAATTTTTCAAAAGCACAAAAAGCAATACTCATTTTGTCATCTTGACAGAACACAGATAAACACGTAACAATTGCACTCATAAGTCACAACCGTGAGAGTTTACTCTTCAGCAAGAACAAAAGTTTCCTGTTAACACTTTTGTCATTCTCCCCTTATAGTCCAATTGAAAGGAAACGGAAGCATTAACATCATAAAAGTCATGATCTTAATTAACATAAATATGTACTCATTCACTTTTGTACATGACAGACCTTTTTTCATTTCAGCTTGCAAATTAACTTTCTGGAAAAATAAGTTGCATGTGCTTCTAATTTCAATACAAAAACATAGCCTTAGTCCCAAATAAGTCAAGTTATAGACCAATACGTTTACAAGTTTTGATAACAAAGAAATTAATATGTAAAAGAATAAAATCATACTCGTCTTGGTTCCTTGTGGATGACTTTGATATCTTTGAAACCTATGAAAGGACGAAAAATATCTACATTCTCAAGTCAAGGAAAGGCAAGTGATACATTAAACAAAAAAATCTCAAAGAAACAAATCCAACTCAGAAGCCTTAAAAGATATCTGTTACAACTGAAAGGATACGACCAACTTCCCTTCTAGTGCAGTTAGTGGGAAGCCCATCAACAAAAAGAACGTTGGATTCCCTTTCAAGGGCATCAACCTTTCGTTGAGAGCTAGGTCTCTCATATATCATATCTGGATTGCCAAGAGGCACAGGACTGATTCCTAAAGGAACATCTCGCCTTTGGCTAGTTAAAATGGGGTCTTCCAGAAAGGAAGGGTAGCCTCTAGTACTTATTCCTGCTGCCAAGCCACCTATAGTAGGCTCACTACGGGCAGAAAAACCTGAAATATCATCCAAACCATAGGCTCTAGACCGTACGGGCAGCACCTGCAACAAAACAAAAACACACAATCAAAAGTGCATTAGAATTAAATAGCAATGTATAAGAGCTACTATTACTTGCAAAACAAGTGCTTACATCTCTGCTCAAGGGATCTATAGATGAACCACGCAAGTCACTTTGTCGCAGAAGATGGTGAGACATCTTTGAATCCTTGGATGTAAAGTGACCTAAATTATCTAGCCTCTGAAGAGTCATTCACAAAGTGAAGTCAATCACTTGGAGAGCCGAAAAAGTATACACTAAAAAAGAGTACATTCACATCAAAAGAAGACATGCAGATTTTCTTGCTGTTCCTTATAAGTTATAACTTTAAAACAAGGTAAAGAGAAGCATTTAACTGGACTCTTGTACAGAAATAGTTTTGCAATATTGCAACCCTAACTGGTATCAAATTATTATGCAATGTATTCATATGGATTAATGATAGATACTACAAATAACACCCCAAGAAAATGCACTGCCTTTTGAAAAAAGAACCTACACATAGGGAAACACAAGATCACTCAAAGTGGAGACACGACCAAACCAAGTGAGAAACACGCCATAATGCCAAACCTTCTAGCATAGAATCAGAATTACACTTGAAATTTGAAAAATGAGAAAAACTCAGCCAGCAAAAGCCCTTTTAAGATGACTAAGAGATTGCAGTATTCAGCTAATCGCATATTTGTAACATTTTATAACTAAAATTGCCACAATTTATTACCAAATTCTACAGCCTGAGTGAATAATTCATGAACAAGTCATTCATCACTAGAAGACCGTTCCACAAACAGTTTCAGTACTCTTATCTTTTATATTATTAAAGTGAGTTGCAATAAATCGTGAGTTGTGACATGGGCAGCTATGTGTATACATGCCCCTAGCTTCACCAAGAAAAATTCATTTTACCAACTTACTACTAACCTAGACATAAGGCCCTCAAAAGACTATATCTTTCCACCAGCAATCAAACACAAAAGCTGTTCAGTAACTGATTTCCTAGCTAAGCATATATTTCTTAACTCCGTCAAAGTCTATCATAAATCACAACCTCCACATTATATTCCATGGGAAACACAGTATACCCAACAGCTAGCAATGATATGTAATGATTCACACTAGCTTGCCGAGAATGTTGTGGAAATTGTGCTATAAATAAGTTATGAATGGGAAAAGACACAAGTTAGCTAAGTAGAGAACCATAAGGAAACCAGAACATTTGCAGGGAGTTATAGTCTTTAAATGGGAGAGAATCAAGCCATTCAAAAACTTGATCAATCTTCACATTTTGTACAATTATCCAGATTAGTTCATATTACATTTATCTTCTTTAACTTCTGTCTCAAATTTACAAATTACCTACTTCCGTTCCCCAATACTACATAATCAATTTTTAAGTTTGCTATTTGCTAATTCTACATGCCTACACCAAAAAACCGCGATTGCAAAAGAAAACTCAAAATGTGTTACGGACAATTAATCAATGCTAAATATGATAATCGGACAATAGCCATTCTTGGTGCATTGAAGGCTTGAAGCCATCTGATGCCCAACAAAGCTAAGTTAAAATCCACCAAAAAGGCGGTATGTCCTTCATGATAACCCAACTTAGACCATATCATCAAAGCAATATACTTTCAGCAAGGAAGCTTACATTATATCAACTTCCAACAAACGCAGCATCAATATACTTTTGTTTCACTAATTTTTTATTTTTATTATTATTTTTTTATAATAAAAAAGACACCTTTAATTGGCAATTGCAACATTCAGATACCCACAAAAATCAAAATTTGTAAATGTTTTCTACTGCAACAAGTATAGAAGAAGCAATCCATTACTCAATAACCCAGTTTAAAACCTTTTTAAAGCATAATAACTTACATATATCAAAAATTAAATTATTGACCCATAAAAATTAAAAATTCCCAGAAAATTCGTGTAGTTAAGCAATTAAAACAAAGGAATTCAACTCAACGAACATAAAGATTGAAACTTTACATCAATTTACAATTGTATGATGAAAAACCTAATTTACAGAAACTCGATAAATTGGGCATCTAAATTCAGCAAATGCACTTCCTAATTATGAAACCCAATAAGTAGTTGGAGAAATTAAATTCAAAGAATAAAGAACTAAACATGATAATTTGAAAAGAAAGGTAAATTTACAGAAGTTACCCTTAGGTGTGTTGCTTTCAGAAAAGCTGCGGTTTTTTTGTTCACTTTCACCCGATTTTTATCTCTTTGTTTGTGGGATAAATTATTTTGCATAAGAAGAATGTAATCAAAGAAGCTTACCAGTGTATTTGATTTTTTTTTTTTTTAATGAAAAAAGATTTTTGTTTATTTTGTTTTTGGCAATAATGATTTTTTTTAAAAGCAAAAAGGCTTCAAATCTTTAATCAATTGAGCAATTTTAATTTTTTAAATATAGTGTACGTAGTGGTAATGTGTATAAATCGTCATAGCACTCTACTGAAGGTTAGACTCTTCTCATTCGAGGATAGTCTAACATTGCTCGCTTTGGCGGGTATGGAGTCACATATCTATGCGACTCAAGTTACTTTCAAGCAAAAATCCCGAGTGACATTCGATCCCCGGGATTGCTCTTCTCTACAATCAAACAATCAAGTTTTTGCTGTTTCACCCTTATCAAGTCTCATAAGTTTTCAAAGGTTCTTCGTCAAGGTTAAACTACAAAAAAAAGTGAAATTAGCAACCACTGAAATTGGTTGCTAAGCATGGAATGTCGGTTGCTATTATGCTTAGTAATCAAATTGCCAACCAAATATGCTAGTTGCTATATAGGTGGTAGCCACTGAAATTTAGCAACCAATTGTTTGTAAAATTGGTTGCCATTTAGCAACCAACTAAAAATTCGTTGCCTATTATAGCAACCATTTTTTTATATTTGGTTGTCACACTAGATATTAACTTTCCCTATCTAACAACCAAATTATCAGTTTTTGTTGCCAAATAGCAACCGAATCTGACAAGTTTGGTTGCCAAATTTTTCAAAAATGATTTGAAAAAATAGTCTCTAATCTTAACTATCAACTTCCCAAGGAGGTCACCCATCCTAACACTATTCTCGATCCAGCACGTTTAACTTTAGAGTATCTTAGTACATAAGCGGCCTAAAAGGAAGATGCATGCATCTTGTTACCAATAGTAGTATAGCAAATGTTTTTAAAGCAATCATGGATAAGCTTAGCTACTGGTTTTTTGATATTTGGTTGCCAATTAGCAACCAATTAAAAATCATTTGGTTGTCAAGTTTTGTGCATAAGCTTAGCAACCATTTTTTTTTATAAATTTGGTTGCCATTATTTAGTTGCAACCAATTTAAAACCATTTGGTTGCCAATTTTAGTGCATAATTTTAATTAGCAACTATTTTTTGATAATGGGTTGCCATTTAGCAACCATTAAAAAATCATTTGGTTGTCAATTTTGGTGCATAAGTTTAGCAACTATTTATTCAATATTTGTTGCCAGTTAGCAACCAAATATAAATCATTTGGTTGTCAATTTTAGTACATAAATTTAGCAACCATTGTTTGATATTTTGTTGCCAATTTCGCAACCAATTTTAAATGGTTGCCAAAATCGGTTGCTAAATTGACTTATTTTTGTAGTAATTATGGCTAACATATTAACTTGTTTTCCTACGTCAAGATGGCACTGTCATTCATAGATTTGTTTAGTTTAGGCATATTTAAATATCGTCATAACTACATGCATGACGGTTTCATCCAACGGTTCAAGCATCAAAAGAATCAACATTCCAAGCTTTTATTGTTTTGTTATATGTTGGTTTGTAAGAGCTTGTAAAGCTCACTTTATATGGTTGTAAACTTTGTTTCATTTATATTAATTCGCACGTTATATATATATATATATAACTATAGGACGACACTTATTTGTGGGTTACTGGTTTACACAATTGCATCAATTCAACTATTCATATCTATTTGTTAAAAATCCTTACTAATGATATGATGTAGCTTTATTTGTTAAGTATCCAGGCTCAATCACAAGTTAATTTATGTTGCTTATGTTAAAATAATAAAATAAGAAAACTTATTTGTTGTTCTAAAGGGAATGTAATATTGTTGTGGTCTTGTGGAAAAATAGATAATAATTGACTGTGTATTGTATATCCTAGGATTTTCAAAAACCTTTTTTTATTTAATTAGGAAAGGTCATTAAGTACCTAGAGGGCCAGAGCAAGTAGAGATTGATCAAGTATCGCTGGTCCAAAACAAGCTAGTCTTAGGATTAACACTTGATAGCTAGTGATTAGAAGCTATGTTGGTTTTTATTTATTTTTTGTAATTAAGGCTATGTTCTCCTCATCTTATTTTTGCTTATCTGAATTTATTTTTACTGAACTAAACTTATTTTTGCTGAACTGAACTTATTTTTGCTGAATTTTTATACTAAATAAAAATTATGGGGGCTTTATATACTATAATTGAATTTTATTCAGGTGAAAATAATTGATTTATTATAATCTCTAAATTATATATAATCTGATTTTTTCCCTCAAATTTCAAGAATCTTATGGACAAAGGAATGCACAATATTTTATCATCTTCTTTTTAGTATCATATAGTTTCCATGTCTTATAATATTATCATATATCTATATAACATATTTATTTTCATATAAAATAATATATTTTCAATTTTCCATCAAAAATATAAAATCATATGTAAATATTTTTTTTACATATTATTTCCATACAATACATATTTTTTTTTGAAAATGCTACCTAAATATTTTTAAAATTATATTCTACTGTTTTTATACCATAATTTGTCATTGAAAAAGATGTGCACATATAAATATCCATGTACAAATTAATTTGCATAATACATATAGATTTTTGTTTTTCTTTGAACTGAACTGAACTTATTTTTGCTTAACTGAACTTATTTTTGCTAAACTGAATTTATTTTTGCTGAACTGAACTTATTTTTGCTGATCATAACTTATTTTTGCTGAACTGATTTTATTTTTGGTGAAAATAAGTAAAAATAAGACGAGGAGAAAATGACTTAAATTTGCCTATTAAGCTATTCTAAACATTGCTACTAATTCCTTAATCGTCGAAAAAGATTCAAAATGTAACGTAATCAAGTGAATAAAACTCTGAAGCGTCGAAGAGTATTACTCATTTACTCCATATAATTTAGACGAGAGTGTATAGAGCAAGGAGTAGTAACCATTGGATATACACCAATAACCATTTCTACTCTCTAGTAGTATAGTCAAACTGTTATATATTGAAAGCAGGAAGTAAACATAACCATATGCTTGTTATATACGCAAGAAAGCGCTGCTTAATTAGTTTTTCACAGTGATCATATCGTGATACAATGCCTCATAGTTCAGTATCCAATTTGCTAAAGGATTCCTCGATTTGCTTTGTCGTTGGTCCGATCCGTTCAATTCAATTAATTGGGAATACGACCGTAAGTGCAATATGCATGATTGATGTAGGAGATTTGGCTGCAAGGGTTCTTATGAAACCAAGTCTCACTACTTCAACTTTGGCTGACATTGCACGGGAATGAAGTTATGGTGTATTATCATGGTGCACCCACTGGAACTGGCCTGGGCGTGAAGTTGAAGTTGAAGTTGATCAGAAGAATCCAATGGTGTTAACTGATGGAAACCACTATCAGTGATGCTGTTGCTTATTACAACATTGGTTTCGAACTATTGAAAAAATTCTCTGACAACAAATAGTAACAATTAAACTGGGCTACAACCATGTGATCCGCAAGTTATCAAGCTGCAGTACGAAAATAATATAAGATATTAGTTTGTTTAGTTCGTCTATCAATTCTTTATCACTAGTTTGTTAAAGATGTTTATGTTTAGCTTCTTTTGTACTTGCCTCATCCATCTATCAAGTTTAACCTGATCAATATGCTATGATCATTATAGCAACCATAATATGAGAGATTGTAAAATTGAATTGAATATTGATCACTAAGTTGGCTTCGCTGGTATTTGTTTCTAATAATCTACGACTATTATGGAGTACTTGTGGACTGATTACTCTATCAGTAGATGGATGTAGTAGTATTGTTGAAGGACTTACATTTAACTTTTTTCTTATAGAGTCTTGATCAATTCTGTAAGGCTATGTTTAACATCACCCAAATAATAATTATAGCGGGTGATTCACCTAATGGGTAGATGTACCCGGCATTTATTTTGACTTGCGAATCCAGATTTGAAGAAAGCTACTACCACGCCATAATAAAATTTTGAAGGGTTTTTGTACATGCATGGTACCCCTGGGGTATTAGGTTTTCTACGTTGTGCTCTCCCAAATTAAAACTTTCACATGGTACCCCTAAGGTTCATTAAGTGACTAAACCATGACCTTTTCGTTAAAAATGTTACAATTTCAATCTCAATTTGGTGGCTCATACGCCTCTGTTTATGACCCATACTTTTACAATTTTCCTTGCAATTAAAGTACTCTATGAGCACTATTGTTCATACAACAAATAATTTATGGACATTTAATATTTTTGTAAGTACAAGGTCATAATATAATAACTAATTGAACCTTAAGGGCATCACGTGAAAGTTTTAATTTAGGAGGGCACAACGTAGAAAACACAATACCGCCTTATAATGGGCACATCGTTAAAAATCACATAGCCATCAACTTAATTAACCCACTTTATTCTCTTTATATCAAGTTTTTACAAAACCATTTGGTGTCCCAAGGCCTTGACTTTCAATATATTAATTAAGAGCTGGAAATTTAATTATATGTACTTAAACAACTAAACATATTATTTGTGTAGAAGTGAAATGAAGAGATCACGTAATTCATTAAAATCCTCATCACATCATTCCAACATCCCCATTGAATTTCTCTTAAATAACATGAGCTATTCAGAGATCAACCTTAATGGTGTCAAGGTTACAACCCATGTGTTAGACAGTGTAGCTGCTCTCGACAAACACATCGCTGAGCTACGAAGTTATCTCGAATGTAAAGCTAAGGTAGTTGGTCTAGACATTAAGACCAGAGTTTCTAAATATGAGGATGGAAAGTACAAGTACAACATTAACAATAAACCAGATACAATAGTCCTATGTGTGTTTCGCCGTTGCCTGATCATTCTGTTGGAACACATTGGTGATTGGGGTAAAACTCCTCAATCTTTGGATGATTTTTTTAATGATCCTAAGGTTTGCTTTGTTGGAGCTGCTACTATACCTCCCTACAATCATGTAAAATTTAGTGTTAATGGAGATGTTGGAGTGAAAGTAGGTGATTTGGCTGCAAGAGTCCTCAGAAGACCGGAACTTACCGAGTTTAGTTTGCCTGATATTGCCAAGGAAGTTGGTGTTTCATATCGCGGTGAAGGTGCAACTGCTGAAGTTGTTCTTTCTTTTAAAACAGTGTTCACCGATGAAGAAATCAATGAGGTTGTTAAAGATGCTTATGCTTATTACCATATTGGTTACAAGCTGTTAACCTCCCTCTGAAGTCTATATTACTAAAATTATGAAACAACAAACGAAGACTAATCATCTATTGATCTGATAATTTTTTGTCTGATTTCCATTCAGCTTGCTAGTGCATAGCATTTGGTTTTTGATGATTATTGAATGCTATTATTATTGTTGGTTCTTGTTTTTTTTTTTTTTGTTAAATTTGGCGTTTTGTATTAAACTTTTGGATCATTGGTTGTGGGCTTGTAGCTTAATTTCTAGTGGGTGTATTAATGTAGTTGAAGATTTTCTATTATTGCTGGTTCAACTCTGTTCTGGATATAATATATATCAACATGTGCTAAGCTTCAATTCACTTTTCCCTTATACATGAATGTCTAGTCATGATATGAACAAGCATCATGTGAAGATAACACACGTATAATATATGCACAATTCATATTATACGACGTAAAATAAAATATAGATCTTAACTGATTATTGGTACTAATATAATAATCGTATTACAAATTTACAAGCAGCTATGTGTGTAGGCATTTCAAGGACACTAACAAAAGTGCGAAAATGGCCTATGTATGTACTAGTACAAATTAAATCATTATAGACAATAAAAATTTGAATAATGTATGATAAAAACAAACCAAGAGTTAGATCAAAAACCTATGTGAGCTGAGGACGGTCGGTACTCATGTCATACCCTTATGAAGATAAATTTTGCATGCCAAGTTTGTTTAGTAGGTATAAAACGGAAAACTTGTGTTAGAATATGTACATTGATGGATCATCAGAATAGAAGTTACCTTTGATGGGAAATGAAAAGTCAAGCCCTGTGTTAAATAATAACAGGATAGTCATTAGTCAACAAAGTTCTCATCAAATAAATACACAATCTCGAAAAATGCTGCTCAGTTACTTGAAGGTTTGTTCCCAAAAAAAAATAAATAAATAAATAAAATTTAAAGGTGCCTTATTGCTACCTACTTGGTGAATTGAAATAACAATAATAATAATAATAATAATAATAATAATAATAATAATGATTCGATGCATTATGCATGCTTGAATAGGGAAATGAAGAGCCAAACATCTTTTCATATGCTAGGAGCATAATTTCTAGTGGGTACCTTAATGAATTAGGTTAAATAAAATGAACATACCCATAAAATTTGTTTCAAAAATGGGGGATTATGTAGTTAACATTGATGGTGTTCCTATTAAGGTAAAGGTAATTGATGATGCAAGAATGATTGAGCAGTTACTACCTAATTATTTTGGTAGTGAAGATGTGTTCGGAATAGATGAGAAAGAAATTACTACATCAGGCAGCAAGAGCAGTAAGAAATTATTCGTCATATGCGGGGGATGTTGCTGCTTGATTATCCATCGTTTTTACTTGTCTGGATTATATAATCAAAGTTTTGGTTAATTTTCTACACAACTCCCAGTTTTGCTTTGTAAAACCATCTGATAAATACTTATGGGGCAATTGTGGTGTGTCGTTGGGTGAATTAGCTGCCAACGTCTTGAAGAAACCAGCTTTGTTGTACGACACAAATATTAAGGTTGTAGCCCGTGAAGTTGGAGTTGGATATAAGTATCGCAATCTTTTTCATTGGGTGACTCGTGGATCATACGGTTTTTTACAGGAGGATTCTGAGTATGACAAAATCTTGACACCTGAACAAGTTAAGAAGGTGGTTTATGATGCTGTTACATGTTACAAAGCCGCAAATAAGCTTCTTAAAGGAAATGATGTTAACTCATCTTCACCAACTCACCCTATCAAAAAGATTGCTACTGTACTGTTTTTCTTCTATTTTGTGTGTGGCTCTTTAGGAATGTGTCTTAGTATGTGGTCAGTTCGTTATTAAGTTATCAATCAAGTATTCTAGGCTAAGCTTGTTAGTGATATTTGGAGTATTTTTTTTTTTTTTCTCTCTTCATTGAACGAATTATGTATGTTCTTGGTTATAGCTATTGAAAAATGCGTGTGATCTACTTTACTAAGTATGAATGAAAAAGTTTGCAGATTCTTAAAACTAAATTATTAATTAGTACCGCTAATATTTCTTGCCCTTGTGATTCCCTTAAATCTTGTCTCTCGTGTATTATGCAGTATAATTTTAACGGTCCTGGTGTGTGTTTAATCTCTTGATTATTAAATTATGGGAAGTGCTATACATAGCCCTAAGCCCCTAAGGGCCAAGTATAAGCATTTATATTATAAGTACGAAATTCCTATTCATAGCAAACCATAAGTGTTTGTAATCTTTGACATACACATGGTAAGTTCAGTAAAAAAAATTCCTTAATTATAGGCAAATCCTGTATGCAATAATCCCTTGATTATTAGTTGGTAATTGTAAATTGTAATCCCATATGCACTCTTAACCCTTAATTATGCAACCAAATCTTGTATATATCTAAGTAATTAAACAAGTGAATGAAAATATTCAGTAATACCATTTACAAAACTATTAGTTCAAAGCTGAAAAACAATACAGTATAATGTCAATCCCAACGAAGTATCTGTGCAAAATGGG
The DNA here is from genome assembly GCA_016808085.1 of Suaeda aralocaspica. Lineage (NCBI taxonomy): Eukaryota > Viridiplantae > Streptophyta > Magnoliopsida > Caryophyllales > Amaranthaceae > Suaeda > Suaeda aralocaspica. Next base: position 3,381,277 of record PYUH01003976.1, read on the forward strand.
TGATTATGATATCACAATTGAAAATACTCCTGTTACTGTCAAAGTAATTGATAAAATAGAGGTGATCGAAGAGTTAGTACCAAGTTGTTTTGGTGATGAACAAGTATTCGGACTTGACCTTTACAATGAAATACTAGTAATATGCGGCGAATCAAAGTGCTTAATTTTCCTACTCTATCACTTGAACCTAATGTTGGATGACTTCGATTTTGAAAGGCTTCCCGAAACATTGAAAAGCTTCCTGCTGAACCTGGAGTTTTGCTTTGTTCGACCATCGAAGGAGCCATGGACAATACAAGTTGACGGCGTTAGTAGACAAGTAGGGGTGCAAGCATGTGAACTAGCTGCTCGTGTCCTTCAGATACCAATATTGTTTAATGAAACAAACTTTCGGGAAGTGGCTCATGAAGTTGGTGTCTCATATATTAGTCGTATCAGAGATGGATGTATGTGTCGTGAAAGGAATTTAAGCATGAAAGGATCTTAACACGAAAACAAGTCAAGGTTGTCATCTGTGATGCTTTTACATCATATTGGATCGCCGATAAGCTTCTAGCTACCCTTCTCTATCTAGTTTGCCTTGGGCGATTAATTACCAAGACAATGGCACGGAGATGCCTAATCAAGTGATCCATGCCATTCGAGGTCCAGTAATATTTTCTATTTGAATATTATATTATGTTATTGGTTTAGTACTAGTCCTTTGATTTTCATATTACTTTAATTCTGCTATTTCAATTCAACTAACTAATTTTTAACTCTTGAATAACAAAACAAATAACCGAAAACTGTACCTATATAGAAGAAGACGGTATGTTTTATTTGTATTTTAATTGTAGATTAAGCCAATTTTCAATGCTTGCTACTGCTAATTGTTTCTTGCAAATTTAACTTGTATCCCTCTTTGTTGTTTATGTCCGTTTCAATTGGTAGTATTTATGTTAGTAGTATTATTGTTTTATACATGCATCTTAATTTATACACAAGATCTTGTGGATAGTGTTATTGAGTTATTGTACTTCAATTCTTTGATGAGCGCTTTAACTAATTAATTAAATTTGAGCTCAAGCAAGGTATTTTGAATTCTAGCGAAACATAAAAATCAGTCAATAATTGAGATTACTAATACATCATACCACATCGTACTAGATAAAAGATAAACGAAATTTCTAAAGTAGAATAAATAAAACATCCAAACAGCGAGCTTATACTTAATAATAAACCCCTTAATACCTACTAATTAATAAAATTCATAATTTAAACCCATAATTAGCTTATAAATTATAATCTAGCAAATTAAAGTACTAGTAGTAGTTATTTAATTAAATTTCCAAGCGTCGTTAGCACAAATCACCCCTAAACAACTTGTAGCCAATCTTGTAAGAAGCATAAGCATCAATACAAGCATACCGCAGTTGTTCATCAGTCAGCACCCTAGCTTGCCAATCACTCCTGCAAACATGCATGGGCTTATCCATATCAAGGCCCGCAATGTCCCGAGCAAGCCTTTTCAGACCGGGCTTTCGGTACCACCTTACGGGCCAAATGCCCAGTGCATGGGCCTGGATATCCTTGCTTTTAGCGCCCATACTCAGACCTCAACTTAGCCACGTCATCACCCACTTCAACCCCAACAAAAGTAAAATTGGGCGTCCTTGAGTGACTGAGGCAAATAATGAGTTGGACAATAAGGCATTTGGTGTCAATGCAAAGCTGAAGTGTAGCTGTTCTATTGCTCATTGTTGACAATACATGAGGCCTCCACTCTAAGTCTAGCCCAACCACTGTTGATTTTCCCTTAGCGACACACCCATTCGTCGATCACTTCACCTTTGTTTGTTAAGGTTGTCTCTATGTTTGCCCCTCCAAAGTCCAAACCTTACTATTGTTTTGGTATTCATTTTGTGGCATACAACAAAGATTAGTGGTTAACATACAACAGTATATTCTGCTTATATACTGGTTAACACTGTATGGTTAGTAGATGAACATTAATTTTGGAAGTAATTAGGAGTGGATTAGCTTAGTACAAAGCAAAGAATTTAAGTTTATGGGGGAAGACATTACGTAAAAACCTAATCACATAGGAATGGAGCAAAATTAGCTATTGTATTGAATATGCTAAACTAAAAATGTTAGAAACTTAAATGTTAAATAAATCCTCTGTTGAACAGGCCAGGATTCAAGTCATAAGACCCATAACTTTGGAAATCAAATATAGTCGCAATTTTAAGTGTACATAAACCATGAATTTCCATTGGATAGACAAAGTTCTGTCCTTTGTAACGAGGTTAAATTTCAACATATATGCCAACTAAGGGTCCGTTTAGTTGGATGTAAATGATATTCATTGAAAATAGTTTTACATAGAAAACAATTTTTCATTGTTTGATTGCATGTAAAAAAGTATTGAAAATAGGAAAAATGAAAAGGGTGGATGGAGGTAGTGATGAAAGAGTGTATAAAGGGATGGGAGGAAAATTGTTTTTCTTTCATTTTGGAAGGAAAATGTTTTCCATCATTTTAAGGAAAGATTTGCTCCCATAGAAAATGATTTTACATTCTTTTGTATACCAAACAATGTAAAATTGGGAAAGAGAGGAAAACACTTCTCATCGAAAATATTTTACGCTCTAGCAAACGGAGCCTAAAAGTGTTAATAACTTACATGTTAGATAAGAGTAAGAGCATGTTTAGCCGAAAATCTTAAGATTTGGAGTGACATTATCAAATTGGGTCTTAAAACTTATCCCATTTTTCTGTAAAGATCTCAACCAAGTCTCAAGTTGAGTCTTGAAATTCCAAAACTCAACTAAAGACTTGAGATTGAGACCCACTCAAATTTTATTTAGCTTTGTTATTATTATATAGTAAATATAGAAAGCTAAAATAAAAAACAATATGTCATATATTAATATATGAGTCTTTTAGGACTTAAAGTGATAAATTTGATAAGTCTTAATGAGTCTTAAGAAGAATTTGATGACATCATTTTCAATGGGGACCACCAAAAAATGATGACACCTCCAAGTATTAAGACTTGGGGCTAAACATGCTCTAAATAATTCCTCCGTTGAACAGGATTAAAGTCATAAGACCCATAACTTTGGAAATCAAACAGACATATATAAGTAGATGCAATTTTAAGTGTACATAAACCATGAATTTTCATTGGGTAGACAAAGTTCTGTCCTTTGTAATATAACGAGGTCAAATTTCAACATATATGCAACTATTTCCTATTACAAATTAAATCAGCATCATATCAAAATTCAAGTCCAACTATCAACCATAACCTTGAATGGCATCAAAAAACCATAACCTTGAACATCGTAAGATAACTGATCATGATAATTCGATAATGCTATTATATATATATATATAGAGAGAGAGAGAGAGAGTTGTAAATTAAGTGTTAAGCTAAAATGTTTAGTTCGAAGCCACGCAGATCACCAATTCCTGTAGAATTCCTCTTACAAATGGGGACTTGTGATGTTACTATCCACGGTGTTAAGGTCACTACACACATTGCCAATCACGTAGAGGTTGTCGATAAGCACATTGCTGACCTACGGTCTTATCTCGAGTGTAACACCAAAGTTGTTGGCTTAGACGTCAAGACGCTTAAGCATGGTTATACCAATCATGCACTAGTTTTGTGTGTGTCACGCCGCTGCCTAATCATTCACTGTGATTACTTGGCTAGCAACTCTAGCAAGCTTCATGAGTCATTGGATGATTTATTACATGATCCCAAAATTTGTTTTGTTGGAGTTACGAAATCACCTTACGGTAGTCCTGACATGTCTTACCTATTTAAAATCAGTGGTTCTAATTTTGGTGTAAAAGTGGGTGATTTGGCTGCTAGAGTTATGAGAAAATCAGCACTCATTGAATCAAATTTAGCTGATATAGCTCAACAAGTTGGGGTTTCATACGACGGTCCAACGACTGCAACACCTGAAATCGAAATCGATAAGAGGAATCCGAAGGTGTTCACTGATGAACATGTTTTGGCTGCTGTTAGTGACGCTTATGCTTACTATCAAATTGGCTACAAGCTCTTGACTGCCTTCTGATGAACTACTGCTTAAGTAGCCTGTGTGAAGTTGCAATGTGGTTCTGAATATTCTGAATTATTATCTGTCATTAATGTACTTAAATTACTATGTAGTTGTTTATGCGTGCATTTCTTATTTTAGTTTAGCCTGTCTATGTTAGTTTTAAGCATATATGGGTGCTACTAAGTGTTTTATTATGTATTTGCATGAGCAAATTTTCTACCCTGATATATTGGCAAAACAAATAGTTATAAGCCAAGCAAAACCTATGTAACCTCATTCTTCATTTCATCCGAATAACCATGCATGTCATATTCTCAATAGTCAATTCTTGGACATTGATATATATACATATATATATATATATATATGACATTAAGACACTTTGATGGAGTATATAAATTATTCCTGGGTCTCAACCATCAACTTAAGCTTTTAGTTGAGATAGTCGTCTAATATGGTATCCGCGCTAATATGATACAAAAGTCGATTACGGGTTCGAATCTCATCCACTGATCCACCCCTCTCTTCTAAGTGGAATTATTAAGCGCAATGTATGAGGGGCCCAATGGGCTCTCGTGTGAGGGGGCGTGATATAGTATATAAACTATTCCTAAGCTTCAATCATCAGTTTAAGCTTTTGGTTGAGTTGATCCTCTAATACACTTCATTTCGAATTAAAATTATACAATTTTTTCATAAAATGGTCATATACAACACTTGCACATGTATGTTCAAAGATTCTAGCTAACACCGTCCAAATATCATAGGCCAAAACGAAAACAAAAACAAGGTAAATTTAGAAAGATATATGTAGTATAATGTTGTGTCAGTCGACCAAATACATGCATGCATGTAGACATGTAGTAAACCAAGTGTAATGGATTTTGGGGCCATGACTGCATCACATGTTCCATGTATCTAGTTGCTCCCTATATAAGACTATACATACATTGATTTTGTTGGATTGTAGATAAGAATTCTAAACTAAATTTACCAAGCACCTGTTGAATAGATTGGCATTAAGCATAGGGATAGATTATTCTTCGTCTATTATTTCACAAGACTACACCCACTACAAGCTAAGCTAAGGTCTATTATGGATCTTTCTTTCAATTCACTATATAACTAGCCATCTAGGACTATCATCTCTGATTTACTTAATTGGGTTTGTAATCGGATTATGCATATAGCTAAATAAATCGAGTACATATATAATATGTATGATTATTGTATGATGTATATATACTTAATTATTATTCTTAATATATGTCGTTGAAGTTGCTCGGAATTGGACTTTAATACTGAAAATGATGTAATTTTAAGTGATTGTTATAATTAGACTAAATTATATCAATAAACTCTAAACAAATAAGATAAATTAACTAAGTTTGTATATCATAAGTCGGAAATGTACTCTCAGCATAACTTACCGTATAATTATGATTTTTTTTTTTCTGGTTCCTTGTTCGAAAATATTTGGTACGGGCAGTACAATAAATGTGGAAGAAAGCAAAACAGAAGGGTGACATCATGACATGTGCATGCATGAATCCAGACAGGCAACTATCGTATTCATTCAAGAACACGAGTGACATTATACAGCATTCAGCAACATGCCAACATCAGTCAGTAGTAGTCCATGATTTTCTATATCATATCTCATGTAAATAAAATAAATAATAATAATTCTGCCTTACCAAAAGTAATTTTACATGACAACAATACAACATTTCTTCTATACTGTCTATGTCATCTATTGTCGTCACCTTCTAACATAATCTCATGTATATACTCTTATGTGGTTCACTGGTTCCACGTGTACCATTATAACATGTACATACTATGGAGTATAGAGTTAGACCATGTTTGGACGGTGGATATTCAATTCTAGCAGATTGTTTGGGCCAGAGGCCCACAAAAGCCCAATTGATCAAAGTGGGTTTAGGGTGCTAGAACTTTTGACAACTCATTTTCTGCTGCTGCTTCCTTGCTCTTATGTGCTTTCATTTTCATTCTCAATCTTTGTTTTGTGCTTTGTTTCTTTTCTCCTGTCTTAGTGTCTTCCATTATTTAAAACTACACTGGATTTTTGTTTAAGTGCATTGTACTAAATCAATTAGGTTCGTTTTCCACTAATAGATAGATAATACTCAAACAACTTAAGAGCTAGGTCTTATATGAAAGCAATTAACATCAACAAAGCTTAAAGTCATTGAAAAGAACATACATACATATAGAGATCGATATTTCCCAACTTACATTAATAAGGGGACTATTTATATCAACATTGTGATTTTTGATTTGTGATATTGGTATCTTTACAATCGGCATTGAGTTAAGTTATATCATGCCCTAATCCATATGCTAGGTTTATGTTTATTAGCAAATAACCCCGTTTTGGCCGTAGTGAATGATGATTTATGTACTAGTGGATTAATACGTAGTCCATTTATATTGTATTAATGCGCCTATGTTAAACTTCAATAATGTTATTGTGTGTCATATTTTAAAAATTAGAAAGTTTGGCTCACGATACATGAATTGTCCATGGTCTAATACGATCATACAATTGCTAATTACGTTTGCTTGAGACCAGCTCAACCAAGTGTCATCGTAACTTGTAAGTGAGTGATCATACTATTCCTAATGTAATCCTTATTATAATTTTCTCAATTGCGTGCATGATAGCATGTATAATTATTGTATAGTGTATATATAAGAAACTAAGAAAAGAGTAACGTAGTTACGCACTAATTAAACTTGCATACTTTGTTAGTAGTTTGTAATAAATTGAAGGCTAGTTATACTAGAATTGGGTCCAAAGACAAAGGCTAGCTAGAAGTCGGGGTTACGCGAAGAACTTTACGGCCAACCTTTAAAGACTAGAGATTATATATGTTGAGACAATAATTGACCATTTAATTAAATAATCTGCCTCCTTTTTGTTTTACATGTTTGGCATTTATGAAAAATGGATACGTTTACTGAATCCATTATAAATTTATATCGTAATATATCGGTAATCTTTTAGTTACTTAGTCAACAAATCGTAAACGTTATCTTGCAATCATAACAAATGTAAATTAGTTTAAGTATCCATCCAACAGTCAAATAATATATCTGATTAGCAATGATAGTAACGTGGATAAAATGAGATATACAAACGCCGACCTTCTCTTTTAATGACTATAATGAAGAAATAGTTGGTAGATACTAAATAGTGTGATCTACTATATATGATAGTTTTAAGAAATGTCTCACCAAACACATAAAAATATCATGTCATGGTTACATGCCCTACCTAATAGGATGATGATTTAGTGAAACAAAATAGTCATATCCCTTTGTTATTTTTTACTTGTTATATTGGATCAAAAAATATGAGAGTTTTTTTTGTCTAATGTACTTTACCTAGACATGTAGTAAATATAAAACAACGGAGGGATTATGTATACAATTGAAATTAGTAATCAGAATTATTTTGATGTTCGTTTGACCATGATAGCCAAATTATTTTAATATTTTGTGTTAACGAGATAGGATAAACGAGGGAATAATTCGACCTTGGTTTGGTTTGTACAAGCTCGAATGTGTTAGATAAAATGTGAAAAAGAAAAGTGTAAACGATATACTAAGTCAATCAAGCATACGTATAGAATGGGGGTGTTGGTCTCTATGTGACAAATTAAATGCGTGTGAGACGGCCAGACGAACATTTATAGTGGGAGTACACATGAGAGCGAGTAAGCTAAGAGTGTAAGATCATAATTAAGTCGCCTTATTATCTTTACTTAGAACCGTAGAAATATATTGCACCAAAATGTACATAATATTAGTCGCAAATATGTAATACTCCGTATTTGATATGTCGATCGACCGACCTAGGCTTTAAACATGATTCTGATCCTTGGATTCGAATATGTAGAGAATTATACAATTGAATCATCAGAATAAAATAAAAGGAGAAACGATGAGGAGGACAAAACGAAAACCTTCCAATAGAAGATGAGGTACAGATTGAAGAAAAGTGTAAATTTATAAGTGGATGTAAAAAGAGGCATGCAACAAAAACTTCATCACAAAAAGTCAGCAAAAATAAAAATAAAGGGTTATATAGAATTGAATAGATTTCAATTTTATTTTTAATTAATGAAAGTATCCAATTAAGGGGGTCAAAAAACCAAGAAAAGAAAAACATAAAATAATTATTATATTATTAAAAAAAAAAAAAAAAAAAAAAAAAAAAAAAAAAAAAAGAATAATATCATAATTATTTATGTTTTTCTTTTCTTGGTTTTTGACCCCCTTAATTGGATACTTTCATTAATTAAAAATAAATTGAAATCTATTCAATTCTATATAA